>LBNU01036994.1:38503-59927 GCA_014162995.1 Artemisia annua | reverse complement strand
GGGAATGATGAGATGGCTGAATTGGTAATGGATTCAGGTGGGTCTTCTCATATGACACCTAGGAGGGATTTCTTGTATGACTTCAAGGATTTTGATGGTGGTTCAGTCCAGTTAGGTGATAACAGGACATGCACTATCAGAGGGACAGGAAAAGTGAAGATACAGTTGCATGATGGTTCAAGCTTTATACTAGAAGATGTCAGGTATGTTCCAGGGAGAAAAAGCTTGATTTCATTGGGTACTCTTGAAAAAGAGGGTTATACTGTGAAGATGCAGATGGGTAGAGTCAAGGTGATCAAAGGTTGTCGGGTTGTGATGACCGGGATCAGGAAAGATAACTGTGTTGTATACTCTTGAAGCAAAAGTGACGACTTTTGGTGTACAAAAGCATGGAGGTTCAAAACAAGTTGGATTCAAGCAACTTGGTCATAAGCAAGTTGGGTTCAAGCAACTTGGTCATAAACAAGTTGGGTTCAACCAACTTGGTCCTGGTGTTAAAACAGGAGTCCATGGAGTACAGGTTGATGAACGTGTTTGGTTTGAGGTGAAACTGCAGGGAGCTCAGGGGAATCGTGAAGCTGAGGATGTTCAGGTTAGTAACGATGATGCTGTAGTGGCTCAAAGAAAGTTGGATGACAAGCAACTTGAAGAAAAGACAAACACAGACTGTTTGGTAAAGGAGCAGGAAAAAGTACACCTTGGTATAAAGGTGGGGGCGGACATTACGGTAACTGGAGTACCTGGTCAAGAGGGTGCAGAGGGTAATGCTGCTGAAAAGAAGAAAGTGAATGAGTCTACGGAAGCTAATCTTGGAAAATTACTGAAGTACAATTCCTGGTCGACAAGGTGGTCCTCGGTTCGAGGTTCCAGCATGAGGAAAAGGTGTTGAGTATCGGTTATGTTTAACTGTTACTACTAAGGTGGAAATTGTTGAATATTAAGAGTACACTTAACATTTATTAGGGGTTTAAATGTACATTGTAATTAAGATTAGGACTAGACTATAACTAGGATTAGTTAAGCTTGCCTTGCAAGGCAAGGAAGGCCCATGTGGCCGGTTTCATGGTAAGGTCGGTTGGGGAGAATCCTTAACCGACTATTACATGGTTTCTTTATCCCCTCATCTCTATAAATAGAGATGATGGGGTTGCTAGTTCTTAACATTCTTCTTGCTCAACTGTAAAAGCTTTATTGGTATTAATAAAGGGTTCGTTGAGGGTATATCGTGTGCATATTCTTGTCGGTTCTTTGTAGTCTCTCGTGTTTGCTACTTGTGCTCGATACAACTCGCGATTTAGCGTTCCGCGATCGAACTTCGGGTTGTTGTCGAGGTATTATCCAACATGAACGGCCTTGTCCATGCATACTTATTGGTGTGCTAGAAGAAGAGAGGTCGAGTCATATGAGTGTTGTTGTAGGTATGATATGAAATAATGACTTTGAGATTTCTCAGTTCTTTAGTAATGCAGTTATTTTATTTTCAAATCGTTTTTATTATATAATAAATATTAACTTAAAAATTAGGCAATATGTTTAACTAGTTTTGTTCGAGCGACTTTTAACAGTATATACGAGAATTAAAAATAAAAAATAAAATTAAAAACAGGATGAAGGATTTATACATGTACAATAAGAAAATTTATAATTCACTTTCACCCATTGTTCTATTGATACGAGATTCATTTAAAAGAAGTGGAATAAATTAAAGTTAAAGGAAATACAAAATGAAAATACTACGGAGTATATAATTAGAGTCAATATTTTTAAACAATAAATAAGTTTTTCAAAGACAATGAGTTGGTAAAAAAAAACTCTATCTTCACATTGTACTAGACGTCCTGCTCTTTCTTATTTTAGAGTTGTAGACGTTGTGAAACCTTCGTTGGACTTAAAAGCTACAACCCCAATGGCCCTTTGCAGTCACATTATGTCACATTGTCATCCTTGATTATGGTGTAGTTTGATAAAAAGCAATGGTTTAGTAATGAACGATTCAAAGGCCCGAAGGGTCAAGGAAACAAAGAATGAAAGGCACTTTCACTAGCTTAATCTTTTTAATATTAGGTTATTAATTATGAAATGGTAAAAAAAAAAAAAAAAAAAAAAAAAAAAAATTTACCAAACCTAGAGAAGCTTTGCAAATAGAACGAGTTCTAGTATGGTTAGGTAAGTTGGCTTATAATATCTAATAATGATGAGTCAATTATGATAGCAACTGATAGATTGATAGTGATTTTTTACATTTATGATACATCAAATTGGACACTATTTAGCCATCGCGTCTTTCTTGAGCTAAAGTCTATCATCATATCTTACGGGCCAAGTGGCCAACTCCTTTATATATTTCACTTTGGTTTGCTTGTTTCTTTTCCTTTTTCCTTTGTTGTTTTTACGTCGTGCATGTAATTCGTTTCATACAATAAAGACATTGAGCATACACTATTCTATCACAGAGCACCCTTTTCCTTAACGAGCAGTATTTTGATTAATAAGAATAGCTACAAGAATATAATCACTATTTACTTCTTTTTTCTCGTAACCGCTGTATTATATACATATAAATTAAATATGAATGCATGCATGTATATATAATATAAGAGTTTGATATATATAACTTAAAACAACACAAGTGTCGGTGAGAAATTGGCATGAGAAAGGACAAGTAAGAAAGCCAAAAAAGATTTCATTGGACCGGCGTCGATCATATGGTTACCGAAAGAATTAAATAAAGAGAAATGATACATGGACCTAAAAATAGACCTAATCGTGGACCTAAAAACATATGGCATGATCCTGATGGCTGCAGACAGGGACCCACTTATTTAACAACCCATCAGGATCATGCCACATGTGTTTAGCTCCACTTTTAGGTCTATTTTTAGGCCTATGTATCATTTCTCTTAAATAAATAAGAGTAACAGGCACTAGGCACATCATGTGATATGAAGGGAACATGGAGGGACCATGATAATGCTGATGATAACCATTTGTGTCAAAACTATTCCCCACGTGAACCCATGTATCTTTTGATAACCACAATCTGTGAGTGAATGATAGATATTATTAAGTTAGGTTACTAAATATCGGTGGGTAGAAATCGAGTGAGAAAAAAAATTATAATAAAAAGGTTTAGAAATAACTATAATTAAATATTTGAGATGCGTCGATTTAAATTAAATGCATCTCTATTCGTTTAGATGTATTCCAACTAGTTTCGAAAGTGATTTTAAAATGAAAACAATGTATAGTAGTACTTGCAACAAATTTAACCGCAGAGGACAAAAAATATACAGGATTTGCTTAAATTGCTAAAATGCATCTTATATATGTACATGAATCTAATTTTTAGCTAGAAAATATATTATGATCCATCTAAAAGATCAGGGATGCATCTAGTTCAAGTCGATGCATCTCTAATGTGTGGTTATAGTTATTTCTCATCCTTCTCATTTTAAGGTTTCTTCATATTTGATCTTAAGTCGTAACGCCTAAACTGAAAAAAATGATAGGGTATTATTTTTTAAGGGTGTTCTTTTTTTGAGGAAATTTTTAAGGGGTGCGTTCAATATATACTTTTCGGTCGTAATGTAAAATCTGACACATATCACTATTTGTTGCATGACAACTCACGAAAATATGCATATTATACTATATAACATTCATTTAAGTGAAAATGTCAGCCACCACTGTTCCGAAGCCGTCAATAGGGAGGTCGGATCAAGGAGTAGGATGGCTAGGGTGTATTGAAGCGGGGGCTTGAGCCGTCACTGTTCACACGCCAAGCCGATCTGAGCCGTCGGTTAAGAGGGATTAAAAATTACATCTGTTGTGATTGTGGGTGGGTTTTCCACTAAGCTGCCACTTAATTTTGGAGGTCAGTTGCATGCTTAACACATGTATTGTGGATTAAATGGTAGGTTTGCACTAAGCTGCCACTTAATTTTTTAGGTTAGTTGTATGTTTAACACGTGTGTTCTATAATCACGGTGATTAGCTATATATAACACATATAAAAGGGTTGGTGGGGATTTCCAAAAGTGGTGGTTGATCTATCTTCTCATGCAATTTTCATTTTGTCATTGACGAGAAGATTTTAGAAGCTTCGTTTGGAGTATTTTGGGTTTGCAGGTATGTTTGAACAACTTTTTAATATGTTTCTTCAATATGGGTGCAGGTTTTAGCATGTAACCATGTAATGTACTTCGACTGTTTTAATGTTTTTTTTGCAATTAGGGTTAGAGAAATTGAAATTCAGTTTGTGGTTTGGAAGGTGTAAGTGTGTAGTTTAGTTCAGACTTTGATGCTTTGTTTGTTGCAACTTTTTCGTTTGTTAGTGCGTTTGATGTGTTATGTTTATGTGGTCAGGGTTCATATATATGGAAATTGAGTAAGTTCACTTTAACTATTTTATGTTTTGTTTGTTGCAGGTTTTAATGTGTTGGTATATTCATGTGCCATATTAGTTTCGTTTGGAGTGGTTTTTGTTTGCATGTATGTTTAATAAACTATTTGAATATGTTTTTACAATATGGGTGTAGTTTTGAACATGAAGTGGTTAGGGTTTACAAATATGGAAATCAAGTAAGTTCACTTCGGGTGTTTCATGTTTTCTTTGTTACAAGTTTTATAGTGTTGGTGTATTCGTGTGCCATATTAGCTTCAGTTGGAGTGGTTTTCGTTTGCAGGTATGTTTAAGCTGTTTTTTTAATTGCTTTTTCAATGTGGTTGTAGTTTTGAACATGAAACCATGTAATGTACTTTGATTGTTTCATGTTTTGTTTGCAATTAGAGGTTAGAGAAGTTGAAATTCAGTTTGTGTTTTGGAAGGTATAAGTATGTAGTTTACTTTAACTCTTTGATGCTTTGTTTTTCTTTCACATTATTGTCTTGGTGTATTCGCGTGCCATATTCGTGTAATTGAAAGTTAGACAAATTGGAACTTATTGTTCAACCGTTTTGGTAAATCTATGGTGTGTGAAGTTGTTATTTGTGTGCATGTAGTTTGTTTTAACCGTTTAGTTGATTCATATGTTAAGTGCATGGTTGTATCAGGATTTGATCAGCCTGTTTTCATGGTACAATCTGGATTAGGTTCATGTTTGTTTGCTTGATGTTTGTTTTGCAAATACATGTTTTGTAGCTTTGTATTAATACATTGAAGGAAAAATATAGTGTAACGAGCAGTAATTTTAAAATTTTATTTAACCATTAAAGAAACAACAGATTATATCAGGGATATAAACTGTATAGTAGAAGTTTTTACAAAGCTACTTTTACACATATGTTTACATTCCTATGAAGATCCATATACACCAACTATTACTAAATCATGCAACGTAACACAAATTACATACATTTATGCAACCATCAAACACGAATTAGAGAGAGATGAGACTTTAAAGAGATGAGATGAGACTTTAAAGAGAGAGCTGAGAGTATAGAGAAAGATGATAGCTTCATGTATTTTAATACTATGAGTATCTGACACAAAGGCACTGCTTTAGACACATATATATTAAAGAAGACGCGCAACTTCTTGTTGCCTAGTTTATAACGAAAAACAATCCTCCAAGAAATAACACCCAATGACCGATGGCGCAACAAGCTACCAAACGACATGCAACAAACAACAAAACGACATGATGTAGCCTAAAACGACGTCGTTTAGTGGTTTTTCCGCCCAAAACGGCATCGTTGCACACCTAATGTATAATAGAGTAATTACTAAACATCTATGTATGGAAAATGATTAATGCGACCGTAATCTATAAACGTCGAATAAGAATTTTTTTTTTTTTTTTTTTTTTTTTTTTTTAATATGTTATTTTTTTTTTTTTTTTTTTTGATGCAATTTTTGTGACGACTGACGAAATAACTTTAATTGACTTAATCTATCCAAAGTTATTTAATTAATTTTATTGAAATGATATTTATGTTTTAGATATGTTATTATTTATACGGTTAAACTCGATTATACGTCTAAAATGGTTAACCGTGACCCGAATCGTGGGTAACCGCATAGTACAGTTCGATTTCGAGTAGTAAAATAATTATCCATCTCGTGATGGATAGTTTAAATCTTCCCACTAAGCAAATCGAACCGTTTCGTAAACAGCCTAATTTTGAGATACCTCAAAATAAAAATGCGAACACATGAGGTGAAGGGAGTAGTCTGTAGTTTTATGAGTATTTTACATATATTCCGAACACTTATTTTAATTTCAAAATACAAACTTATGTGTGGATTGATTCGCACACTATNACACCGTACAACATTGTAATTCACACATTGTGGTGAAAGAATAAAAAGTTGTGGTGTGCGAATAATGAGCATTTTAATTATTATTAGGAAATTGCGTGTATATATAAAAGTACTACTGGTATTAGTTATTTTATTATTGATAGTTGACTTCATTATAAAGTATTTGCGTCGTAATTCGCCGTATTCTGCGAGTATGCACAAAACACCATTTCGGACTTCCGTGTTCCTGTTTTTTCAATTAAAAAAAGTACCATGGTTTCAAAGATAAAAGTCTGTCTACCTATCTTGAAAAATTATAAAACAATGAAAATTTAATTGTCTTTATTTCACTGTCGTATTGAGATTTTTATTTTAATGCACCCTCTTGTTTTGATTTCTAGTTGTGTTCTTCAGGAATAGGACGTCATACACTATCATGCACAAAAGAGTTTATAACTTGCTAATTCAATGCACGGGTACTAAAAAAAGCGAGTTACGTACAAATGGTAACAACAATGAATATGAGTGTTTGTAAAATACTAAAATTCAACCAAGATTTAAATGTATTGATATGTTATCTAATATCTTGGTTAATAGAACTTCTAGTTTCAACGGAGTGTTTTCCAATAATAATTCATGTCGTGTTACACATGCTCCATTGAACCTTTTGATATGGCCATTTCCTTACGTTTTTCCTTTTTATATTTCGTATCTAAGATAAGATGTTTTCATTTATATGTCTATTTAATATTAACTAAATATGGAGCTACTATTATTTATTGATTGCAGTATGACATGTTGTATGAATTTACTCTTTTCTATAATTGGATTATACTCTTATAGTGACACCATATACGGAGTAATTCAGTACACAATTACTACAAGTTACAGTTAACAATAAATGCACCACAGTTAATATACAAAATGAAAATCCGAATGAAATTAATTGGTATCACTATGAAACTTTTTTTCTAGGAAATTAATTGGCATAGTTTATTTGTTATTTGCATATTCAAATATACAAATTGTTAAAATAACGTATAATAAATGTATAATTGCTGAATGTACAGATTATAGTGTATAAATAAAAAATTAAATTGTGTAAATCATTAGTTATTATTATTATTTTTTTATTTTTTATTTTTTTATTTTTAATGATATATGATAAATAAAAAAGTCGGACGTGTTTTAGCCTTTTAGGATAGTTGGTATTTTTGTCATTATTGATGACGTATGACGAGTTGTATAATTTTTTTCCTTGTATTAGCGGCTTGTAGTGACACATTATTAAACAATTGCTGCAAGTTATAGTTAAACACTTGATGCACCACAATATAATAAAATTAAATTAAGCGTTTGAACGAAGCCGCTTTTTGGGTTAAGTTATTAGAATTTTTATGGATTAAAATATCGATCAATAAAATATATCATTGTATTATGAGCGGGTCAGATCCCAAATATACTAATCTAGTCGACAATTTTGAACCATCGCTTCTAAGTCACCTCGTCAAACACTAGCCGCCACCATTTATCCATTTTCTAAACATAAAAACGCAACCCACTCTTTCGACCATAACTCCTAACCGCTAAGAGTTAACTGGCCCCGTTAGCGCCATCAGCTTTGCAATTAAATTCCAAAGAAAAGCATATCAGAATTGCTTCTGTATCCCTAAAGAAGCCTTATCACAGGCCAAAACAAGCTATCGGGTTCTAAAAACATCATTGGCTCGTTGTTTTGCTTATAACTCTCAAACCATGTGGAGTTAGCTGACCCATCAGCGACCATGGATTGATAATTGAATTCCTTAAGAAAATGCCAGCGGATCACCGCCTCCACTAATCGGATGCTCCGCCACACGCCACTATAAGTCTTGACACTTGCCAATAAAAAAAAACATTGTCTTTCAGTAAATTTAGATTTGTTTTTACGTTAACTTTTATTTTTCAGTAAATTTAGTATGTTAGAAATTGGGGTTAGAGTGTGATGATAATCTTGGATATCTACTAAAAATCGTGCATGTTAACTTTCCGGATAAAGTATTTTGACCCTGTCATTACTTGGGTATCACGAAATCCTTATTGGAACAATTTAAAAAGAACACTTAGTGTCCAAGTACAAGAAAACTAAGCAAAATGAATTGGATTTGTGTGTTTTTTGCATGTTAAAATGAGACCAGATGTTTCAACCATGTAACTGACATATATGACAGTTAAGGGCGGTTAAACACTTTTGTCACAACCCTTCACCAACAGACCTATCAAATATGTTTCAACGAGAAAATTGTTAAGTCCTTAAATAATGATTCATGAAAATCATTTAGGTTTTGGGGTGCTGCCGTTTGACCTTGCAAGGGATCACAACTTCCTTGACTACTGCATCTTTGTCTAGTCGAAAGCATATTAGCTCAACGAGCGTGCACTCCACACTACCCTAATTTGTATCCGAGCATAATAGTATGAAAATAAAACTAACAAATGCATAAACAAAAATGTTTTGCAATTGAATTTTCATCTTAATATAATAGACATTTCAAATATTCGAGAACTGAGGTGTCAAAACGATTGAACTTGTCAAATCATTTAAATACCTGAAGATACTATATACATCCATTAGTAGAAGATGAATTTTCAATATGATTTATCCAACTGACATCTGAATAACCCTCTAACACCGAAGGATATCCTACATATGATAAACCATAATTCATAGTACTCTTCAAGTACTTGAATAACCTTGTTATTGCTTGCCATTGATGTCCACTTAGATTATGGTAAACCTGCTCAATCTACCAACTGCATAAGCAATATCAGGTCTGGTGCTCGTCATAGCATACATCAAACAACCAATGGTTTTTGAGTATTCGTGTTGAGACACAAGTTACCTGTATTTGGCATAAGCTTCTCTGGCAGATCCATAAGAGTGCTCATTGGAGAAAAATCTCCAGGATTAAATTTCATGAGTACTTTCTCAATATAATGAGATTGTGTAATCACCCTTTATTCTTACGCTTAATCTTAATAACAAGAATAACGTTTGCTTCTCCCATATCCTTCATAACAAGAATTACGTTTAATCTTAATAACAAGAATTACGGTCAAACTCTGAAGAAAAAGACTTTGACTTTTCAAACATGGACTTGTAAAATGGGACGGGGGGAGTATAACACTATTAGCAACTAATCACGTATAGTACCCCCGGACCCAGCATACCAGGCCGGGCACGCTCATAAGACAAACAACCCTGACCCACGGACAGCCCGGACCATGCTAGAAACCGGCCTCACTAAGCCGGGACAAACAAGAGCGCCTCATTATGAGGAGCCTCGTCTCAGAACCTCCGCTGCGAAAAAATCTCATGTCCGGAGCAAGCCCAAGGGTTGGGACCACAGGATAACCCAAAAAGAGTAAGGAATATCGTCAGCTACCATATAGCTGACCTGAGCAGACTCTAAGCAGGGAAAAACCGCAATTCCCTCCCAAAAGCGTCACCATCATATGCAAGAGAACAAAAAGGGTTGACCTTGGGAGTTTGGCGCCTAAAAACATCACCATCATGGTATGTGATCGCAGGTATCCGACAAGAATGACTATGGTATAAATAGAGGGCAACTGCCACTCTCAACGGTAACATCATTACTCTTACATTCTCTCACAAAACATACTTATCTTTCCAAACTATGAACTTACTCTCATACGGGAGGTTGACCGCTGAAACCCCTTTCCGCAGTGAGACTAACAGTGTTTTCTTTCTTAGTAGCTTTTAATTTAGATACTTAGTCCGAAATTCGTCCCATCAAGAGCTAGCCTAAACTAGGTCTTGCATTGAGCCCAAGTTTTGTACTAACAGCAACCATATATTCTTATGCCAAACACCAAATTGTCATATAAAACATTCCTTCCGATTTAAATATGTGATTAGTAAGCGTGTAATGCTATTTTACACGGAAAAAAAAGAAAAAAGAAAACGCCGCTAGCTACATAATTAAGAAGGAAGATCAATTATGCTTTGCTAAAAATATTACAAATTTAAAAAAGCAGTTTTCCTTTTCTTTCTCAATTCACTTGGGTCACTAAGTCATTTTAAAAATGACAACCCCGTCTATACAATGAAGTTACTCTAGTAATAAAAGTACACAAACATGCTTTGTGATAGGGGTGAGCAAACTGACCGGATGGATCGGACCGACTGACAAAACTGACCGGATCGGACCGAGACCGGACCGACCACATTTGATCCGGTCTTGGTCTAAGGTTTTTCATAATTTCGGTCTCGTTCCGGCATAAAAACTAGACATTTAGCCTATTTGGACCGAGACCAGATCGACCACATTCGGTCCGGTCTCGGTCTAGGTTTTTTGCCGGATTTGGTCTCGGTCCGATCCAGTTTTTCTTGGTCCGGTCCGGTTTTCACCCAATGAGCAGCCTTACTTTGTAAAACCTTTTATGCATTGAAGTAATATTAATTATTAGAGGTAAAAAAATAATAAAAATATTTTACATTGTAAATGCTTTTATAAAAATCAATGCTTTTATAAAAATCAAATGACTATTGATCTAACGATATGTAAGTTGTCTATCAACTTAAAGGTTGTAGGTTCAAATCTTGTTGGACACATCTGAAATAGGTTGTGTAGGTCGTAAAAGTTTGCCGTTCTATAAAAGAAAAAAAAATCTTCAAGCTAAAAATCTGCGTTACAAAAAGTATATAAATATGTTTTGCAAAAAGGAGGTGGTTTGCACACTCAATTTTAAAAGTGTTTTCACATTTATACCTCCACATCACTTTTACTCATTTTTCACACTGTAAGATACATAAATGTCAAACATTTTAAATTTAAATGTGACAATCAATTATGTGAGTGTGCAAATCATATCCGTTTGCAAAAACTTTTTTGCATTGAAGTAATATTAATTATGGGAATATCTTAACTACAATTATTGTAGGATAAAAGATCATTTGAGGACAAAACTTTTTTTAGATACCAAGTGACTAATTTTCACCCTCCATCTTTATTTGATCTAATGGATGGGATTAATCTCAACAATTTAAAAAACGCACTTTCATTTTTTTTTTCAAATATTAATATCTTTCAATCCGTTAATCGTTAACCGAAAAAAAAAATATACCGTTACGATGAGCATTTAATTATCTTTCTATAGATAGGTACCTTGATATATTTTCGACAATTTTTTTCTTCGTTTTTTCACGTTTTTTTTCGTGGCCGAAAAAATCACATGTGATATGTAATATCACATTTGATATTAGTGTAATATCACATGTGATGTTATTGTAATATCACATGTGATGTTAGTGTAATATCACATGTGATATTAGTGTAATATCAAATGTGATATTACACTAATATCACATGTGATTCTTTTTGCCACGAAAAAAAACGTGAAAAAAACGATTTTTTTTGTCGAAAGTATATCAAAGTGTCCGTCTATAGAAAGATAATTAAATGCTCGTCGCGATGGTGTAATTATTTTTGCTTAACGATTAACGGTTTAATAGATATTTAAATTATAAAAAATGGGTGAAATACTAAAATGCTTTTAATCTCAACCATTGATTTCTTTTTAGATAGATGGTGAGGATGGGTCCCTTGGTATGTAAAAAAAGTTTGGTATATAAAATAACCCTCCTCGTATTGTAGCCAATTGGCTACAATAATCCACTAAAATTACACAATAAAGGATTTAGTGACCCACAAAAATAACTCAGGGACCCACAAATGAGCCCAGAAACCCACCAATTAGATTAATGCTAATGGGCGTTGCACCCCAACTATAACCGAGCAAACCGACGCGACGCCCCCACTAGCTGGAACAAAAGCAACGCGTCGCTTGGCAACGAAACAAATGTTTTGGTTGCTTAAGCAACCGAAAGAATTAAACATACAACCCCATTTTTTTTACAGATTGGCCTTGGTTTGTTAAAATAAAAGTAGTATTGATAGATTCATGTGCACAGTTTGGCCATGGTTTTTTGACCGTTTGGCAACAATGGTTGAAGAAGATGATTAACTTTTTGCTGTGTACAGTTTTTACCCATGTGTTTATAATTCTTTTCACTTTTGGATCAATAAGTTATTTGTACTTCTCAAATGGTGCCAACAAGTTAACAAAATTAACACTTTCAACCCTTGCTCGAGAAAAAATTACAAATAAATCTAATACTAGTACCACAGAGTTTGTTTTAGTTTTTTATTCTTTTTTTTAAAAAATATGGGTTGCTTTTGTGGTCACCACTAGCTAGTTATGGTTGGGGTGGAGTTCTGGAGAGAGAAAACTGAGGTGGCACTGAGGTGGCGTGGTTGCTTGGGTGAAGTTGTGGTCACCATTAGCATTAGTCTTATAGCACAAAACTGTAAGGGTGTTGGCAGTGGGTGCCTGAAGGCACGGGACGGGATCCATCCCGTGCGGGAACACCGCCGTCGGCCATACGGTACCGCACGTGATCCTTCCCACACGGGAAAGTTTCACACACGAGAAGGCTTGGATTATTCGACCGTTTTTTTTTTTTTTTTTTTTTTTTTTTTTTTTTTTTTTTTTTTTTTTGGCCGTTGCATTGTTTCAAACGGCTATTTTAGTTTTGGTACTGTAACAAAAATGGTGGGAACAGAGATGAATGGATCGAAGGAAGAAGATGACAACTTTAAAGCATTTATATTTTTTACCCCATCTATTGTTGTGTGTACATTTTGTCTTTCTAATTAGTTTTGTTCTTTAATAAGAGCAATATAGTTTATAAAGCTGACAGTTTCTACCTTCATGTCAAATAGTATTATTAATGATCCAACACTACACTTTCAAAAAAAAAAAAAAAAATCGACCGTTGTGGTTTAATTTTAGTGGAATTTTAGTTTTGTTTATAAAAAAGAAGAAGAAGGAAGTGAGTGAAGGGTGAGTGATGGAATGCCAACAAAAATAAGGGTGAGTGATAGAAAAAATGGGTGAATGATGTGACATAAGAGAATTGATTTGCACATTTTGATTTTTGATTTAGACACCCTAATTAATGCATCATGCAGTTATACAATATTTAGATTATGCTTTAATTAGTTGTACAGAGTATGTAAATTAAAAATTAAAGTGTGCAAATCACCTATCAAATAAAATTGTAGGCTAATATATTCCCGTTGATTATTAGAGGTAAAAGTACGATTACAACCACTAAAGGCAACATTAACTCCAACAACAATCTTTGTATTCCCCTTTATTTATTGCCTGAAAAATGTTGTTAAAAACAAATAATAAAAAAGAAACATTTTCCTCATTTTCCAAAAAAACTTTCTAAATCTTTAACTTATCCCCTTTAATTAAAAGCAAATAATAGCAACTGGGTGGGACCCACACCATTCAGCTAAAAGAGCACCCTCTTCATCCCCTTCAACAAAAAAAAACACACTAAAAACACCACCAAACACACACATACATTAATCATGTACAAACTCCCAATTCTAAAACTGTAAAACAAAAAACCCAAAAAAGTTATTTTTTTTCCGGCGAGCATGAGTCTACCGGAGAAGCATTCCGGTGACCGGGATGTCGCCGGAAACCGTACGGTACTCGTCGGAGTAAAGCTGGATAATGATAGTAGAGAGTTACTTACATGGGCTTTGGTTAAAGCTGCTCATCCTGGTGACCATGTTGTTGCTCTTCATGTTTTAAACACTAATGGTAATTTTTTTTTTTTTTTTTTTTTTTTTTTTTTTTTTTTTTTTTTTTTTTTTTTTTTTTTTTTTTTTTTTTTTTTTTTTTTTTATTATTATTTATTTTTTTTATAACTTGTTTTATATATATATATATATAAAATTTATGGGTTTTGTTGTTTAATGCAGAAAAAGTGGATCTTGATGGGAAATCATCACTTTTGTCACTTGTTAAAGCATTTGACTCAATTTTAGCTGTTTATGAAGGCTTTTGTAACCTTAAACAGGTTAGAAAACTCATTTTTTATATATTAAATTGTTTTATTAGTTAAGTTTAAGGTTAAATTAGATTAATTTAGATATGGGGTTTGTTGTTTTTCAGGTNTTTATAACTTGTTTTATATATATATATATATAAAATTTATGGGTTTTGTTGTTTAATGCAGAAAAAGTGGATCTTGATGGGAAATCATCACTTTTGTCACTTGTTAAAGCATTTGACTCAATTTTAGCTGTTTATGAAGGCTTTTGTAACCTTAAACAGGTTAGAAAACTCATTTTTTATATATTAAATTGTTTTATTAGTTAAGTTTAAGGTTAAATTAGATTAATTTAGATATGGGGTTTGTGGAATTTCAGGTGGATTTAAAGTTAAAGATATGTAGAGGTAATTCGATACGAAAATTAATCGTACGAGAAGCGAAATCTTATTGTGCTGATGAGATAATTGTTGGAACTGCAAGAAGTCATCATGCTATTAAGTCATCATGTTCTGTTGCAAAGTATTGTGCTAGAAAAGTTTCTAAGAATTGTTCTATTGTTGCTGTTAATAATGGCAAGATTGTGTTTCATAGGGATTCTCTTTCTTCACCATCATGTGTCGGTGGAAAAGGTCGAAAAGGTGAATAGTCACACACTTGCTATTTTTGGTTAGTTTTTTAAGAATGCTGAAAGCTGGTGTTGATTTTGTGCTTTTTTATTATTTTGTATTCTTGTAGGGAGTTCAGATCATCATAGAAACCGATTACTAAGTATGTTTCATAGATCGTTTAGTTTGAGTCCCAAGTTACTGACGAATGGAAATGAGAGGCCTAAATGCAATCAGAAAATGGAATTAGCCTTGGTGAAAATGAAATCTGATTGTACGCAAAATGGTAGGAAATATAATTGTTCGATATGTTCACCGGATTCAGTTCTTCCGAACACTACTTGTGTTCTTGAGGAAGCTGGTGATGATGATAATGATGATGATGTTGATGGTGAAAATTTAATGGCTATAGTACCTGTAGAGAACCTAGATGTTTCTAAAGATTTGCCGGAATTGATACCTGGTTGGCCGTTACTTCGTAGAGCCATTTCTTCGAACAGGCTTTCATCAGATAAAGCACCTGCCCGTCAAATCTCTGTAGTTCAGTGGGCTATGAGGCTGCCAATTAGAAACCAGTTACTGATTACAAATTCGGATTCTAGTGATAGTGAAGTTGATAACAAAAAGGAAGGATCGTTAGATAGTGAAAATGGAGCAATTGTTCTCCATGGTGATGAGATTTATTCTGATTCATGTTCATCAGTATATACTGATGCAATAAGCTTACCGGAAGAATTCGAGGGTCTTCATGAGAAGTACTCGAGTTGTTGTAGATTGTTTAAATTTCAAGAACTTGCAGCGGCCACCATGAACTTCAAGCCCGGTTTGTTCCTTGCATTATTTTCATTGTGCTATTCACTTTATAGCTTTTTTTTTTTTATATGAAATTTATTGTTAACTTAAAAAATACATGTGATTGAATTTTCAGAGAATATTATCGGTAAAGGAGGCAACAGTGAGGTGTACAGAGGTTGTCTCCCTGATGGCAGGGAACTTGCTGTTAAAATCTTAAAGACATCTGAAGATGTACTCAAAGAATTCTTGTTAGAGATTGAAATTATTACAGCATTACATCATGAAAACATTATTTCCCTTTTTGGGTTTTGTTTTGAAGATAACAAACTCCTTTTGGTGTATGATCTTCTATCAAGAGGAAGTCTTGAAGATAATTTGCACGGTATGCTAGTGTTATGAGATATTTACATGTGTCATATTTGTATTTTCATGATCCTTCTTTTCATGCTCTTTTCTGTTAAAACAGGAAATAAGAAGGATACTGTATTTGGATGGAGTGAACGATATAAGGTAGCTGTGGGTGTAGCTGAGGCACTCGTTTATCTACACAGTAAATGTGATCAACCCGTGATCCACAGAGATGTTAAATCATCAAACATCTTATTGTCAGATGATTTTGAGCCACAGGTAACTATCTACACATTTACTCCATTAATAGATGTTGGCATGTGTGTTTTGGAAGTGATTATGTCTTATTTATAATTACCAAATTCAACTGTAAGAAAGTGGGTTGTAGGCGAGATACTATTTGGATGTGATTTCACAGTTTTCAGTTGTAATAATCAAATAATTGAGTGTTTGATTTATTCTGATTATTTAAATCAACTTTCTCATCAAATGAATTTCTTTTGAAAACTGAAATGTCTTATGAAAACACTGAAATGGGATTAAACCTGTGAAAAGCTGTCAAGTTAACTTTAAAAGAAGGTAAATTTGACATTTTATTGGACACTTTGAAACTCGCTTTTGTTGTCAAAGGTATGAAACTGATTGATTATTTGAATTTGATTATATAATTAGAAGAAGCTGTTTATCCAAACATCTACGACTGATAATTGCAGCTTACTGTTGGTGTTAATAATAGTTATTGGATATTTGGTTCCAAAATGCACATCAGCTACCTCCTAAGTTAAATTTGTTGTTAACCTGATCATGCTTTTTTGCGTATTACAGCTCGCAGATTTTGGTCTTGCTAAATGGGCTACGGCCGCTGGACTGCATATAACCTGTACTGATGTTGCTGGCACATTCGGGTTTGTATCTTTTACTATAACATTTCTTTTTATCTGTTAAAACTCGAGTAGAAAGATTGTTATCTTCTTTCCAATCAGAAGATCATATGAAAATGAAAGTTTTAATCAATCATGACCTTATATGATGCATTTACTAATTGAAAGTTGCTTACTTATTTAATCAATCATGACCTAATTTGATGCAGTTACCTGGCTCCTGAATATTTTATGCATGGAAAAGTTACTGAGAAAATCGATGTCTATGCTTTTGGTGTTGTGCTTCTTGAGCTTCTTACGGGAAGGAAACCAATAAGTAGCGCATATCCTAAGGGTGAAGAGAGCTTGGTTATGTGGGTATGTCTGTTTACAATTCGAAAATATGTCTACATTGCAAGATGGTTGGGATAGGTCATAGGTCCAAATCAGTTCGGGTTGAAATGGGTCACTTTAATATGGGTTGAAATGGACTGGTTTAGGTGCATGTCTGGTTGGGATGACATGCAACCACTTCTTTGCCTATTTGTTTAAATTTTATGTTGCTAGTTAATGATTAATTATGGTTATCAAAACAATAGCACTGCAGTAATAATGTTAATTATGGTTGTAGAAACAATAGAATTACAATAATAAAAGTCAAAATCATGGATTAAACTATTTACATGGTTGTATGCAAATATGTATAGAAAATCAGACTTTGGATGACCTTAACCCGTTTGACGTGTTGGACTGAATGAATTATTTAACCGCTGTCCCATTTTTTTATTTGACCTGTTTGAGATAAAAAAGCTACCCAAATCAGCCAATTCATTAGTAAATGGGTCGAAATTGCCATCCTCTAAGAATTCGTTATGTTTAGTTTTTGGTTTGTCGGTAATTGCTTCAGTTTAAGACAAAATTGTTGTGTCCAGGCAAGGCCGATTTTGAGCAGTGGAAAATTTGCACGATTGTTAGACGAAAGATTGGGTGATGACTATGATGCCGACCAGATGGAGAGGATGACTCTTGCTTCTATGCTCTGTATCCGACGTGCACCACGTGCTCGGCCCCAAATGAGCACTGTAAGTCCTTATTTAGATGAGTTGCTAGGCCAAAATTTC
Source organism: Artemisia annua (assembly GCA_014162995.1). Lineage (NCBI taxonomy): Eukaryota > Viridiplantae > Streptophyta > Magnoliopsida > Asterales > Asteraceae > Artemisia > Artemisia annua. Next base: position 42,039 of record LBNU01036994.1, on the reverse strand, counting down.
AGTAATGACATGGCATGACCATTAATGTTTTGTTCATCTCTAGCATACTAATATATCTACTTTACATAGGTTCTAAAACTGCTTCATGGTGACGGAGAGGTGACAAAATGGGCTCGGCTAGAAGTTGATTCTATAGGAGGCTCAGATTCAAGACTTCTTATTAGCAACATACCAGAAGAAACAGACGGGTTGGAAGATGAAGGATTTTCACAGTCAAATCTAAGGTCACATGTTAACCTTGCATTGCTTGATATTGAAGACTCGTCTCTTTCAATGAGTAGCATTGACGAAAGCATGTCAATAGAGGAATACCTCCGAGGGAGGTGGAGCCGCTCGTCGAGCTTTGACTAATTTGTAAATAGATTTTGATTGGATGGTGGGTTAGTGAGCCATTGGATTGTTGATGGGTGTTGTATGGATGAGAGGTTATTTGGTAGTGTGTTAGACCTCCTCCTTGTTGCATCTCAGTTAAAATTACTAACTGAATCTCAATCACAGTGAGCTGTTATCCTTTTTTTCTTTTCTTTTTTGGGGTTATCATGTGTGACAAAACATGCTTCTCAGTTAATAAATCACAGTTGCTTCTATTGCTAGTTTATTCAATTAGTTAACATTTTCTTTATTGTTTACAAACTATGGTATCTGACCTACTGACCGATTAATCCACGGGGCTTGAGCCCACTTCACTTCAGAATCCTTAAATGTAACAGGTTCTTATAGGGAAAATGTTACATAATAGTAACAGTAGCAAAGTTTTATGAGTCTTCTAATTAAGTTTTTTTTAATTTTCTATTAATCATAATCATAAGTTTCAATATTGTTTCAAATTCGTCCTTCTTAATGTATTTTGTGACATTTTTGCCTTCCGGGAGAAAAAAAAAAGAAAAAAAAAATAAAAAAAAAAATAAAGAAAAAAAAAAACCTATTAGCTGCGAGCGACAAAATTTCGCAAAATACCTGAAAAAGGCCAAATTTGAAAGAAATGTACCCGTATAAGCCAAAATTTTTGTTCGCTATCCGGAAAAACAAATAATGTCAACTGTCAAGTATGACACTTTTTTAAAACATTTGCCTTTTAATATATTCATATGTGCATTATTTGGTTGTACCGTAATAATAAACACCCACTCCCTATATTAACTAATGTCAACCAGATTTTTTATTATTATTATTATTATTATTATTATTATTATTATTATTATTATTATTATAAAAATATTATTTTTTGCGGCTTGTTAGTTGTTAAGTGGTTCAAGTCCAACAGTGACATTCAATTGGACAGTATGCTGACCTTGAGACCCGCCAGCTACTCCTTTTATCGCCTGAAAGGGTAAAAGTCCCGGGTGGGACTCGAACTTGATACCTCCCCTATCTAAACATCCCTTCCCCAAGACACGTTAAAGAAACCTTAGTGGGCAACTGAGGTAACCCAATTGATTAAGTTTGAGAAGTGTTCTGTTTTGATCACTTAAATATGAAAATTACACAATAATGGAACACTATTGAAACTTTTGGTGATTTTTATGATCAAAATAAAGTTAGAGTAAATAAATTGGAATAAAATTCAAAGTTAATCACTGTTTCATTATCCATACTACGTATAAAGAGAAAACAAATTTGCTTAAAACTTAAAAACTCATTGAATAATGTTGTTAGACTGAATACTCTTGTGAAAAGAAATGCAATCTATCAAATATTTAAATACTTAATTACAATGTAAAACAATAAATCCATTCGCTTTCACTTACTCCACCCCATATATACATAAAAAATTTGCGCGCGTATATTGACGACACTATCCGCCATGCGCGGTTAATTATTTTGAACAAAACGAAGTTAATTATTAAGAATACCTGATACTCACGACTTCACGAGTCACGTCAAGATAACGAAACATGTCAAAATCAAAAAACTAAGATAACACAAGAAATAATATAGTTGAGATATCATAAAATTGTGGTTAGCAGCAGTACGAAGTCGACATCATTTCTGATTCACTGGTAACATTAGTCAAATCCATTTATGTGGTGTGTATAAGTAAGATTGATCTTGAAGTAATAAAAAAAGAAAAAGAATTATTGCTTAATAACTATAGCAATTATAGGTGTATTGATTTGCAGATCATATTTGCATAAACAAAACTCGTGTACTTACTATGATCATAGCTCTGTTCTCAAGTTTTTTTTTTTTTTTAAAGTAATGGAAGGGGATGGGAAGGGAAATAAAAAAAAAGAGGTGTTCTTGAGTTTTTTTAAGGTGGAAAGGTAGGGGACGGAAAGGTGGGAGGGAGGGAAGGGATGGGCTTTTGTGTGTATTTGTAATCCGCCCATATTTGGGATGATCAGGAGGGAATGGTAAAATGAGAACATGGTCTTTTGTTAAATTACAATTATATCCTTGTTTCTTCTTCATGACCGTCCCAGGTAAATATTTTCTGCTCCTAATTTTTATCTGTCGTGAATCATTTATTCCAATACTTGTTTCGACTCTCCTAGCAGAAGCCACAACTCTCAATTTGTTTGTGCGGTCAAAATAAAGTTCACAATCAACTCCATGATCGAATTCGAAACTGGATTGCTTAAAAAGTTCAATTTTCTAAGCATACAAATAACAATGGGTAACGATGCGAAATCCAAATTTATATCTCCACAGTCCACACACAAATATATAGCATTCTTTTGTGTCAGAAAAGTCAAAACATGTTCTAAAATAAGTTCTTGCACATGTTTTTTAACAGTACTAAATTTTCTTTGGGTTGAGTTATCCACACCCTCCCATAGGGAGGGTTTGCAATGATTGGATGCATCATCCGGTTGTACGGTATGCATCACGGGTTGCACGGTTTGTGTGACAACTGGTAAAATCGAGAATCGGATTTAAAATGCCGTATTATAAATAAAATGAATCGTTAATAATAATGAAACGGTTTTTCAGAAATTACGAGAATTGGTGATTGATTATGTGGAATGTGATGTGTATCATTGATTATTTGTGTGGAATAATTGTCATTGGACCATTTCTATGGCATTAAATTAGGCACTACTTCGACTCTGGCACTAGAAACCTAATAAAACAATGTATATAAAGTTTGGTTATTCGGAAATAAAGGATGACACATTTATAGTCACATTTCGTGAAAGAAAACTAATTTAAAATAATGGCGTACATATAAACGTGTATTGAGGATTTTTGATACGGAGTATGGGCAGGATGTGAGAGCCGAGATTTAATGAGGAACGGTTACGTTTTAGTTTATAAACGTATTTATTATTGAATTTATTGGAAAATGAATTTAAAGTGATCGGTGGTGATAAAACTAATGTTGACGACATTTGTAATTTTTCGCGATTTAAAACATGCGTTTTCGGGAGAGTTGATAATTTTTGCACCGCAAGCCCTTGTTTTAGCACCCTGTCCGTAAATATGTAAAAGTGAGGGACCTTGTTGAAATTTTCGGGTATTTAACCCTATCCCATCTCTTTCCTCCTTATCTCTCCCTCACTAACCCTAACATCACCCTTCTCCCTCTTCTCTCT
>LBNU01036994.1:0-16181 GCA_014162995.1 Artemisia annua | reverse complement strand
TGTAATAGGTTGCGTTAGAAAGTGTTTTAGGAAGTTATATGTTCATTTATCGATTACTAGAAAGTATAAGGGCCAAATATGTAAAAGATCAAAAGCCCTAGACTTCACACCTATATAAGGAATTGTATAACCTCACTTTGAGGTTGGTTGATCATTTGCAATAAAAGATAAGTGCTTATTTTACACATAGTGATCCTCCCATCTCTCTCTCTCTCTCTTCATCTCCCTTTCTCTCTCTAAGATTTGGTGAACATGGTCGTGATTTAGGTTGTATACGGGGTCCTACACTATCCCAAGTGTGTTCTCGAAACTTTGTTGAAGAATATCTCGAAAAACAGTCAAAGTCCAAAAGATCTCGAAAAAAGTTACAAAGATCTCGATAATTTCAAAAGTTCTCGAAAAAATCAACTTTATCGAGAAAATTTTAATAAACTTTCGAGAAATTTCACTGTAGCAGGACTTTGTAAGTTTCTCAAAAATTATGAAAGGATTTCGAAAGTTTTCCAATGATCTCGAAAATCAAAAGATTTCGATAAACCAGAAAAGATCTCGAAACTTTAAAATTTTTGAAAAAAAAATCCACAAAATTTTCGAGATTATACAATAACGAAAATATCCAACGAGTCGAAGTGTTTTCTTTCTTATACAAGAGAGAAAAGCACTGAGTAACCAACGAAAACACCTTAGGAGCAGTAAACAAAGATTTTGATAGATTAGGGTCCAAGTTTCTCGATAAAGTGCAAAAATTTGGCAGATTTTTGTTTTTGTTAAAAGCAATCCAAAAACACGTTTTTAATCCAAGATTCTTGTACAACTAACCTTAAAATGATGAAATCTTAAAGAAAGTTGCAAACTTTAACCACTTTTCAAAACTTTGAAAAATTTCGAAAAATGGTACAAAAGTACGAATTGAAATTTTTTGTGAAATTTTGAAACTTTGTTGGTTGTTTGAGTTTGTAACACACGTTTTGATGAAAAAGATGTGATAAAAACACGAAACAAACAAGAAAGTAACAAGCTTTTACAAAAAATAACGATTAAAAAAGGGTATTTTGGGACGTTAGAAACAAAAACAAAGATTACACCTTCTTTTGGCGATTGATACCACTTGTTAGGTCACCATATTGTAAACACAAGTATAGATTTGATAGAAATAAGATGAGAAATAGAGTTTGGTTGATTAGATCAAATATGAAGAATAAAAGTGCAAGAGTTTCCTTATATAAATGAAATAACCAACAAGAGTTTCCTATTTATAGGTGAAGAGCTAGGGCAACATTCCCTTCTCTTCCCTTCTCTAATTCGTATGGGCTTTAGGCCCATTGGATGAGTAAAGGGCTTACCCTTAAACATAACATGATTAAATAACTTAGCAACCTATTACAATTGATGAAATAACCGAGACTTGATTAAATGTTGATAAACTTAGGTTCTAACAAGGTGTGTAATAAAACTGAGAGAAATATCTGTTCGGGCAATTTTAGTGCCAAATTTAAATTTTTTTACAACATATAGGAGTGAAACTTTGGTCTTAATGAGCGTCTCATGGATAAGAGTTATATGACTAGCACAAAAACCGTACCACTAAAAAATTTTCCACCCTAAATATGTGAGGTTCGCCCGTAGAATTGGTAGGAAAAGCATTTATGCTACGATGTGAGTAACGGTAGCACTTAGATTCTAGAACTTGCGTTAGGACCATCCCAAATCCACAAGTGAGACTACATTCGTGTAGTTAGATTTACAACATGATAAGAGGCATTAGGATTAACCCACTGTTTTACACCTGTGTTTTTGTTATAATTACTTTGGCTACATTGGTCAAGTAATTCTCCCACACCCTTGCGTTGTACTCATTTTTAGTACACGATACCCCTAGTACACCAATCCGAGCCTATCTTTTCGTTTCTAACTTTAAGCATTTTACTTAAAGGAAGAATTTGTTTACAATCCACCCAAATGTACACCCAAATCGCCTTAGCCTACCCTGTATGCACTCATCTTTAGTGCATTATTGTGACAACATTTGTTTAACCCCTTAGTTAATTATCTAATTGATTACATGGTTGCTAAGTCGAGTCATATCTTGTACATATTGTTTTGGAACGATTGGAACTCATGGGTAAAGTACTAGTGTAATGTAGTAATGGGGAAAAACAACATTATTACCCCCACATGTGCTAAATATTTTAAAAGTACTCCAAGTGTTTCGATTATCTTAATTCGNAAAAAAAAAAAAAAAAAGAAAAAGAAAAAAAATGAGAAAAAAAAAAGAAAAGTAGAAAAAACATACGGACTACCATCCCGTTTCCTTTTATGTTTATTTTATGCTTTATTAGTTTTTGATTAGCTTAAGTCGAGTCTAGTCTTGGCTTAGCAACGCCATATTGTACATGTAATTAATCAAGATCTTTAACTCGTCACCAGTAAAATATCCCTTATCCAACAAACCCGTGTTTATCATATCCCTACACCTCACGTTACAACACTTTGGAAAGCCCTCTTTGATAGTTTATCTTAGGTGCTTATGCCTAGTGGAGAAGTTTTTTGATCCTTTCCCATGCCTATGGTAATCTATTTGCTATGACAGGTAGTGAGAGATATTATTCATTTTCATTTGTGAGATATATTTTTATGACACCTGAGAGATGTGAGTATCTAAACACTACTTGTGAGGTGCTAGTATGTAATCTCCGTGCTTATTATGAATGAAGGGGAACGACTATTTGTTGTAATTACTTTTATATTAGTATTAAATGACCCCTAACTTGTATTTTGATTAGAATAAAAGCGCATTTGCTTGAGGACAAGCAAATCTCAAGTGTAAGGGTATTTGATGAGGCGAAAAGTGTACCGCTTTTGGGGGGTCATTTAAGCCCTAAATCGTAATTATTTGATCAAAGATTGCCCTAAATCGTTCCTTTTGTCATTTTAGGTACTTTGGAGAAGAAATCTGGAAAAGGAAGCATTTTGGACGTTTTTGAAGAATAAAAGTGAAGAAAACGACAAAGTCTCAAAATATGCTGGAACAGTACCCTGACGGCGTCACGGCTTAGGAGGTGACGGCGTCAAGCTAGACAAAGGAGGTGGATATGAAGAATGTGCTTGACGGGCCAGAATGGATTTTTGGAATTTAAAGGGGGACGGCGTCAAGAGGCCATCACGAAACCCTAACGTGACGCCGTCAGATCTGTAAATCTATATATATTTTCGCAATTTTCATTCATTGTGTAGAACTTTTTAGAGAGAAACCCTAATACGAATTTTAGTAGCTTTTTCAAGGTTTTCCACCTTGAGATCTTCCATGTTACATTGAAGATAAGTTATCAATTAATCATTCAATATGTCTATGTGTTGTTTGATTCTATCTTGTTCTTGTCTTTTGTTTAACATGCTAGGCTAGGTTTTCTTCGTGTTTGCTTAGATCTAATGAAACCTAACTATTAATTATTGGTTGAATGATGTGTTATTAATTGTACTGGATGAATGTTTATCGATGTTAGGCTTAAGAAAACTGGCTAACCTCCTATATGGTAACTTGCTTGAACGTCTTAAGAAACATGATCAGATGTGTACTACGATTATATGGTTGTATTTAATGCATGAGCGAATTCTAGTGATCCCATGTTAGGAGCTTTTAGTCGGCTCGAAATAGGAGTGAAGTAGGAGCTTATAGAGTTGGGGAAGTTCGTACACACCCCACGACTGGTATTAAGGAATGCAACCCGTCATCCACGCAGTTATAACACACTAATCAACCGGTAAAAGATAGTTAGGGAGTAATGAAATCTAAGTAAACACACTTCTCTCCATATAAGTTTTCACAACTATTTTATTTTTGTTTATTTTATTTTATTTTATTTGCATTTTTAGCTATTTGGGTTAGTTGACTAGCAACTAATTCTGCCCACTCCTTCAAACCCAAGATAATTTTACTTGCTTTCCTAAAAACATAAAATACAAAAAGAATCTTCCCTCACCCTTAGACCTATTAGAGTAGTTTTTTAATCCTAACGACACTATTCCCTGATCAATCCCCCGGTACTTGCCACTACACAATACTACATCGGTCAGGTACACTGCCTGGTGGGGATTGCAAGCCTCTTAAGATCCCTTGAGAGGTAAAACCTGTTGTAAGGTCGCAAAACCACGCATCAAGATACTCCCTCGTCACAAATAATTAAATAAACAAGAAAATATCAAAGATCCCTCACCGAGTCACGAGTTGACTCGGTGAGTTGAGACCGAGTCGCGGCGAGTCGAGACCGAAACAAGTCCATACAAGATTTTTATGTTAAAAACATTTTATATAAAAGATTTATAAAAGATTTAAATCAAAAAAAAATTTATAAAAAGATTTTAAAGAAAATAAAGATTAGGGTTTTGAAAAATAAAAGAAAATAATAAGAAAGGGCCGCGTGGGGTAGCTATACCGTCAGTAGGAGGCTCTGGTGAAGTGGTGGTGATCTCGGTATGGTGGTGGTTCACGGTGGTGGCGCGTGGAGGTGTACGGGGGTCTTTCGAGGGGTGTGGGTGGTACGAGTGTGACGGGGTTACCCGATCTATCGATTGGTGTGAGAAAAAGGGTGGCCGGAAATTTTTCCGGTGACCGGATTTTGGTTCCGGTGAGTCGCCGGCGAACGAGAGGGAGAGAGAAGGGGAGAGGTGTGTGTGTGTATTATGAGTGGAAATGAATAAATAAAATGGGGTTTATATATTTTTAAGTATAGGGTGGTTTTGGTATTAATGAAAGTGTAGGGGAAATAAGGTAAATATTACGAGGACCATTCTTGTCAATGTAGCAATACTTCCGGTAAAAACGATTCGGGGTCCAAACGACATAGCAAACGAACTCGAAAAATTACAAAACTTGCGCCATTGTTCACGAAATCATTTTTCCAATGAAATCAAGCATAAACTTCAAAGTTTTTCTCAAACTCCATATAATTCAATTAATTTGGCAAATGCAATACAATTCGAGTTTTCTAGGTTGTGCTGAGTCAATCAAGGAATAAAGTTCTCGTTTCCAAATATATCTCACGCTTCTCAAGCCCAATTAACATGCATTCAAAAGTTTAGAAGTATCTCAGGTACGAAAATAGATATTTGGCTAGAAATAGGTTTTAGGAAAAGTACCAGGTGTTACAATTACTGATTTACTTATTGGAAAAAATTATGAATAACAGATCCCACATTCAAATTTATTCATAAACCAAAAGTATAAGATTCTTTGTTTCACCTGCTCATTACCGTTTTGTGCTTTCTTTCGTACATTTTTCAACAAAAGCGAATCTCCATCTACAGAAAACCCATGATACATAAAGACAACTTGGTTCAAGAACATCATCAAAATTTCCAACAATTTTTCTTAGAAGCAACGGTATATTGATGCGCTTGATACAAAAAAACAGAAAANTCAAACTCCATATAATTCAATTAATTTGGCAAATGCAATACAATTCGAGTTTTCTAGGTTGTGCTGAGTCAATCAAGGAATAAAGTTCTCGTTTCCAAATATATCTCACGCTTCTCAAGCCCAATTAACATGCATTCAAAAGTTTAGAAGTATCTCAGGTACGAAAATAGATATTTGGCTAGAAATAGGTTTTAGGAAAAGTACCAGGTGTTACAATTACTGATTTACTTATTGGAAAAAATTATGAATAACAGATCCCACATTCAAATTTATTCATAAACCAAAAGTATAAGATTCTTTGTTTCACCTGCTCATTACCGTTTTGTGCTTTCTTTCGTACATTTTTCAACAAAAGCGAATCTCCATCTACAGAAAACCCATGATACATAAAGACAACTTGGTTCAAGAACATCATCAAAATTTCCAACAATTTTTCTTAGAAGCAACGGTATATTGATGCGCTTGATACAAAAAAACAGAAAATCCCCGAAATCTTTTACTAAAAAACCAAAGCAAAAAACAATCATTAACACTATCTTAACCTTTTAATTCACAGACATTTTCACAAACACTTGGCACACATAAACTAAAACAACAAAATCACAGTAGTTTGTCTATCTTCAAAAAAGCCTAGAAGGTAAATCATACAAAGTTAAAAGGAAAACAAAAAGTAATTCTTATATCGGTACTTACCAGTTGTTCGGCATGAACACCATAGAAATCACTTAGAGTCATAGAACGAAAATATTTTGTGTAGTGATTTTGAATCAGTCATATTTTTTAACCATAATGGTGTTTTGATTTGTAATTATGGTGCGGTGTTTCGAATCGGTGATTAAGGGAATATGGAATGGAATGAATTTGAGAAGGAATATATGGAATGACTAGATTTGTAAAATGGTTTTGAATTTTTAGACAGGGAGCGTATGGAAGAAGATTGATTGTAACTGATTACAGTGAATAAATTGACATTAAATGAAAAACGCATTGATTGTTTGACTATTGCATAGAAGAAGTTTGATGTGTAGCTTAAGAAGAGTAGTACCTTCTAAAAATACCGTGAAATATGGTGCAAAAGACACATAGATTTTTTAATGCACAGAGTGCTTTAAAGGGTGGTACAGAACTTCATTTTATCTTTACTACTTATAAAGCAAAAATGGTCAAAGTGGAATTGTTGAAAAGTGAAATGTTGAAATTTTGGTCAATGCCAATTTTACCCTTGGTTGCCTGGTGAATTAATGTCAACCGAAACTGCAAAGCTTGTTGAGTACGCCCCTTTTCAAACCCAATCAATCACATTTAATCGGTTACAATTGAACATAAATTTCATTGATGTCAAATATACCTCCAAAAATAACATACGTTTTAATATTTATGCCATTGATAATGAATCATAAACCCACTTTCATCTCCAACGCACCATGATTCAATAATCAAAAACACCAGTTCCAAAATAAAAACTGAGCAATGATACTACAGATTCCGCTGATGCTGTCATTTTTTTGTAGATTTGTTGGTGCCACCGCAGCCGTTACTATCAAATTATTGAAAGAAGGTCATGGGTGGGATACACTCATAAAGTGCATATTGTTTTTGATGATCAGCCGGGTAATATTTATAAACTTTGTGACTTTCTTGAAAGTGCAAAAAATGGGTTTTGTTTTGCAACCGCGGTTGTCGACAAAAGGTCTGTGCTTGCGCTTAATAAGAAGGATTTATCTAATCCTAATATTGCATGTATGCTTCACTATGATTGCTCTTTAATCTCTATTAATTTATTCACTCTGCTACATTGTTTATTTATGTCACTTTGGTACTTATAAGTTCTAATATTGAATTGAGTTATATGGATAATGAAAATGGAGCTGGCTGTTGTTGAAGTTATAATTATGTGGTTTGGAGACAGCTTTTAAGAATTATATTTGCACTTGGTTGCTGTAATTTGATATTGTTGAGATTTAAATTGAAACCTTTTGCTTTGTTATTGAAACAACCTTTATGTTGGACTCCAACAGCTGTTTTATCAGTATATGGCCGGGAATAGAATATGAAAACGTGGGTTTTTTGTTAACACCAACTAATTATTTTTTGGCTTTGGTGAATACTTTTTTTTGTTCTACTATATATAAAATTTGATAACAAGCTAAAAAATGATCATAAAAAATAGGCATGTGTTTTATTTTTAAGATAAGAGATGTAAAAAGATGGGCATTTAGAGTGTATAACTTGGGTAATGTTTCAGTTATAGGTTGCAATGTTGGTGCAAATTCATTTAGCTTATAGCGATCATACGGGTCAAATGAGAATTATTTAGGACGGAGTGAGTTTAAAAAGTATGTAAGCAATTGAAAACGAGAAAGTGAAAAGTTGTTGGCGAGTCACATTTTATAGACTGATACCTGATGTATGATTTGACTATTTACTTTGTTTTTTATTTTGCGCAGATAAAGCCATGTGTTTAGATACACACCCTGAGTAACGGAGCTAGCTATTTTGTGAAAACATATCAAACCTCATTAAGGTTTGTTTTGTTGAAGTCGTTATTGAATCTTTTTCTTGATGATTTATTGTATCATGTTTTTAAAGTGATCATGGTTGGATTTTCAGTTTGCATCCACCACGATTGAAGGCGCTCGATCCCGTCTTAGGGGTTGACACTAGGCTGCAATTGCTTAATTTCAAGTCAAAGAAGATTCATATCAAGGATGTCGGGAAATGCTTTGTAAGTATAAGCTGCGAACATGCAATTCCAAACACCCCGTAAGTGTTCAGCTTTACGTTAACATTTTGATTTTTTAACAACTAAATAATTTATCGTGTTAATCGAATTCTGCTTATTTAAGAATTAAAATGGTGATGAGATATTGGAATTTGTTTTGCTGTGATTACTGTGAAACTGATAAAGAAAATGATTTCTATTGACCTGTGAAGTGATGTTGTTGATATCAAGTTCGCAATAGATGAAACTGATTATTGACGACTCTGCGCTTCAATGAAGGTACATTGATCAAACTCATTTATTCAGTATTCTGTGACTAGCATTTTAGTGATATGCAATTATAGCATATAAGCATGTAGGGCTGAACATCAGGTCTAACCCAAACCGAACACGGTAGATCTAATCCAAAAATGAAATGTGTGAAAAGGCTCCACCAAAACCAAACTGGATAGGTCTCGGACTAACTTTTTTGTTTTAAGTAGATAACAGGAACCGAATCCCAAATTTTTTTTAGCTCACCATCACTTTTTGGAGTGAAAATGCATATATAGCATCGATGTAACATAATCATTGTCTTTATACTAATTTGTGTTTTACATTTTCTATTTTTACGCTTACATTTTAGCACAAATAAGTTTCATAACAAGTTTTGAAAACACCAAGCGTGTGTCGATCAAGCATCTTTGTAAGTGTAACTAACAGAACATAAACAAGTATACTTACATGTTTAAAGTTAAACACAATGCTTAAACAATTATCAGTGAACATGGACAAGTATATTTCTTGGCTAAAACACAATAGAAAGTTAAGTTCGCGGCAAAGTATCCATGTGTTCTTGCGGAAGTGGTAAGAGGTGGCAGTTTCGACCAGTTTACCATAAATGGGTCGATTTGGGTTGTGTTTTATACAAATGGTAGAAATAGGGGAGGAATTTACAAACTTATCGAGTATTTATTTAATAATGATCTGTTTCAACCCTTGCCCACTTTGACTTGATGCGCAGTCTGTCCATCAATATAACCTATGAAAATATAAACGTAGAAAACCATTGTAGTACTACTTATATCTTGCAAAAATATATACCCTCAAGGCCTAAGTAAAGGCGAAGCTATGCGTTGACCAGCGAGGGCTTTGCCATTCTATAATTATTTATTTTATAGTATATTCGCACTAGAAATATATAATAAACGCAGAATTTTACACAAAAACTATGGTTTTTCCCTCCCAATAGTTTAAATGACAGTCCAAACGTAGCTTGAAAAGATGAGTTTTTTTGGGTGAAAATGATATATCTGTACAAACTTGATATCAGTCTGACCCATGATAGTTTTCTGTGATTCCATTTCCAGCGAAGGGAAAAGAGGAGTTCCAGGGGTGTCAAAAGCCTGGAAGCATACCAATGGTCACTAAAGAATAACAAAATGATGTAATTAGCTTATAAGACATAAAAAGCTCAAGTATATTCATGTCGCGGCTTCCAAGTCAGCAAATAATCATGTCTATGAGAAGCAAAGAATACAGGTAAATCTTCATTAAAAACTGTACCATGCTTTCTGATTTTTTTATCCTTTTAAATGAATATTGATAAGTTTGACCAATCCTGGGTGAGATTAGCGTTAATAATAAATTATCTGAATCAACTTGAGTCATGTTGTTTTTGCATTGACAATGATTTCAAAATTAACTTTAATAATAGTAATATTTCAAGTTGGATTGCCTATGCATCCGCTGACCAACTTGACAAGTTTACCCTTTCATAGAAAAGAAATAATCTGAACTATCCCAAAAATACCACTTAAAAGGCACACAATCTCATCTCTTTCATCAGTTTTGCAGCCTCCTCAAACATCCCACTATCCCAGCATGACTGATACGGGTTTCTAGGTTCAAACAGGTCATTTTTACCATGGTTCAGTAACAGTTGGGCCAGGTTGACCACGAAACGTTTTTTACCTCGCTTTTCAAAAGACGAAACTATGGTACAAAAATAAGCGGTATGACCATATGGTACAAAAACAAAAAGGTATTATTGGTCTTCTCATTATATTTTTTGGTTTCATGGTTGCATTCACCCATTGAAGTACTTCTTTTGATATTTGCTGTCTCTTTTTCAGCTGCTTATGCCAAAAGGGTGAAAAGAGCAAAAAAAGAGTGATGTGGCTGGTACTGTAGCTAGCACTGTTCATGTATCGGATCGGGCAAGGAGCCACAATAATTAGAGTGAAACCGAAATTGATAGGGATTGTAAGTGGGGAAAAGAAAGAATGAAATGGGTTAGGGTTAAAAGGATCAGATGCTATAGGCGATGATGAATTTTTCGGCGTGTTAACTTTTCTCTGAGTATGGCTAACGCATTCCCGAAACTTGGCTTGGTAACCAAGACAGTTATGCGGTTGCAAAACATGGTAACCAAGAGTTTAGCTAACGCATTCCCGAAACTTGGCTTGGAGGCCGTTGAGGTAGCTTTTCCTTTAATTGTAATGGATTTAATTAGGAAAGAGTTACTTTTTTTTAGTCAACCCTCCTGCAGGTTCTACAATTCAATTCCAAAATGATTATTTCACTTGGCTTCATATTGCTCTAGGTATGTGAAGGTGGCCAAGTCAGGCTTAATTAACGAATTATAAAGGTCGAGTTAAACAAAGATGGAGTTGTCATGAACTTTCTATTGAATGATGGGAATATTATCAAAGGTGTGCCTATGTATTCGTTGCTCCAGGTACGTTTACTCTTTGACGTTTTGACGTGGTACATACTACAAACATATCTATACTACATATAAAGAGAAAACGGTCAAACCTTGAAAAGTGAAATCTTGAAAGTCAAGGGTGAGAGAAAATGAATTGTGTAATTAATACTCTTATTAAAACACCCCATAACTTAAAAGTACAATAATTTATTCACACTGTACAACCAATTAAAATCATATATATCAAATTAAAAACAATCAATTAAAACACCCCTTATTAAAAAGTAAAATAAAATATTCACAATATACAATTTAAACAAACTACAACATAATATAAAATATAAAATAATTAAACACACTAATTAACATTATTTTTAAAACACATAAAATGAAAAGTATATGTTATTATAAACATTATACAAATTAATAAAACACACAAAACTTCATACATACTAACAAGTTGATGCTGCATATAGTTTTGAAAACTAGACCGGACCAACGGGTTCAACTGGGAAAAACATATAGTTTTGAATACAAGGACTAATACACGACGGGTTCAGTTATTAAAAGCATGACTCGGTTTAAATTGATCTGTTTTCGACCAGAACGGTTCAACCGGGTTTCAAAACATTATGTTTAATCTCCAAATCTTCAAACTTTTATTAGTGGTGGCAAAACGGGCGGGCACGGGCTAAAATGGCACAGGCTAAAAGGGGCACGGGATAAACGGACAAATTATAAATCGGGCCAAACGGGCACGGGCTAAAACGAGCAAATTATAATTCAACTATTAAAAACATTCCGAACAGTCCTAAAAACCCCTTTAATTCATCTTGTAAAAAAAAATCCAGCATCTAAGTCTTAACTATATTTAATTATTTTTTCTGAAAAAAAAAAAAGATAAAATCTGACTGCAAATTTGAGAAAATCTGCTGGGACAAATGAATAAAAATGCAACTAATTAAATATATCTATCAATCAATTAGATTATTAAATAATTATGCATAAAATAGTTAATAAATGAGATAAATTAAAATTAAAATAGTTGGAATGTTTTGTAGTTACCAGTGACAAGTGAATTGGTCGGAAAAAAAATGAGAGTAATTGTTTGGACGTTGAATTGTGTGATTCGAATGCGCCCGGTTATATTAACACTATGTGCCCATTAGCCCATCTAATAATATATGTTTTTATCTTTTGCTCGTAAGAGCCCATCAAATAAATGCAAGGGGGCAAAAAACGCCCCAAACTTTAAAAAAGTGTCAAAAAGCGCCCAAATATTACAAATTGGGCAAGATTTGCCACCCATAACTTTTATTATTTTTCATTTATAACCCATAAACTTTCTTTTATCACTAAAAGATCTGTCGCCATAAAATCCCGTTGCTATGCACGGGTACTCGTCTAGTAGTTTAAATGAACGCTTCCAATATTGGCAATCTTTATTAGGTGATACATGCGATTCTTAAACTTAACAAACCATCAAAACATGAAAATGTAAACAAAAATCCTAATGATTTGATAATAATGAAAACCAAGGAATCTTAGGTGTCATTTGAAATGAGTGTTACCACTTTAATACTTAAGATGCTCTCACGTAATTAAAAATCAACTGCTTCAGTCGGTTTAACAAATCGGATACGGGTTTTCTTTAAATGGAACAATAAATATGGGTTGGATAGGAAAAACATGGGCTTCTACCCAATCTGGTTTAACAAATCGGATATGGGTTTTCCGATAGCATTTTTTAGGGCCCGTTTGTTTTAAGGGTGTGGAATGGGTTTTGTTTTGACAAGACATTAGTTGATTGTTTGGTTTGTTCTTTTGAATCAAGGAATGGGATTTGAATGAAAAAAGTGATAGTAGGCTATTTATGTTGGTTTCAAGTAGGATTGCATTTATTTGTGGGCCATATCCAATTTTCTCTCTTAATATGTGAATATTTTTATTTTTTCTTATACTTTTTTTTTCTTTTATCATTTATATAATATATTTTCTCTCTCTTACTTTTTTCTCAAACCTTTCCTAAATCTTTTAAACCTTTCCCAAATCCAAATCCAATTCTAAACCCACCTACAAACCAAACGGGCCCTTAACTTGCAATGTTTCTTGAGAAAGTCAATCTTTACGTGAGCATGTTTTTTATGAGAACATTGTTTGCAATTACATCATGATCTGTTCACGTTCTATTTTGAAAGCTACACAAAACACTCACCACAATATCACAAATCGTTAACTATCTGCCGCTAGGAACCTTTGCTATGCACGGGTACTCGCCTAGTTAGAATAAAAATAGATTTCTAGATAATTATATTTTCAATTGTAATTTACATAAAATAAACAACTTTTACATTTCTCTCACCTACGTCATATCTAAAATCCTAATTCAAATTCAAATCCTAATCATAATAATCTTAATCGTAAACCCAATTACAAACCAAACGGGCCCTTACGTTCTAAAAAATTCAAAATCTTGAGAACAGGGTTGTCATGAAATATATATGCACCGCCTCTCTCTTTTACCAGTTGTTCCTCAAAACTCGGCTTCAAGAGCAACAAATATATAGGTCATGTTTGGCAACACCTTTTTGGAAGCGTTTAAGAGCGGTAAGCGACAAGCGACAAGCGTTCCAGTCTTAACGCTTGTTTGGCAACACTGCTGCTAGCGTTTAACAACACCTCAAAAGCTTGCAATTTTAATGCTTCTTAAAGAAGCTTTCCAATATACCGCTAGCGTTTTACTTTTAATATTACCAATTTACCCTTAAAAAATAACATTCATTCATAAATATATGCCCTTTTACGTAATTTTACATTTTATAATTACAACTACAGCTACGTTACCAAACACGTTTTTTAAACAAGCAACTAATGCTTACTGCTACTGCTTACTGCTAGAGCTTACTGCTTATTGCTACTGCTTAGTGCTACCTGTCGCCAAACATAGTCATAAATTGAACAAACAAGCTGCTAAGGTAAAATAGATATAAATTGAGGTTATTCTGTAAAATGATGATAAAAACACTTGATTTGAGAACTGCGTTATTATTATCTGTATATAATTTATATTATGTTTTCTTCAGAAGTAAAGCTAGCTGTAATGGGTGCGGTTAGTCAGTCAGAATTTCAAGAGGATTTACGAGCTCCTTTAATCGACCCGAATACCACTAATTCTTCTACTGAGTTTTGGCTTATTCAATGGCCTAAACATCATGTAGTAAGATATTTAGGAATTTGGTATTCTCTAATTTCTTGTTTATGCGTGTTTACCTTTCGGAGTGTTTGGGATTGGGTTGTATTTTATTATTGCGTTGATTATAAATGGTGTTTAGGAATTGGGATTCTTTATTCATAATGCTTAGGGGGGTGCTTATTCCAAGGGCTTACGAGTTTATTGAAAATTTTATAAGCTCATTTTTTTTAGGCTTATCCACTTGAGCTTATGACTTTATAAAGTTCATAAGCTCAAGTGGATAAACTCACAAGCTCAAAAAAAAATAAATAAAATAAAATAATAAAAAAAATAAGCATAGACAAACACCTGCTTATTACTGCCTCGGTCCCAAACTAGTTTTCTCCTAACAAAAGCACGCAATTTAAGAAAAAAACATAATCATTATTGTGGCACTCGACTATATTTCCGCCCTTTCCCCTTTTCACAATGTCTGTGCGGTTGCTCACGAATTCAAGTTTGAATGTCCCTTCCAAGTCCCGCATACTCTTTTTGATTGGGAGCGGGATGGGCAACTTTGAGCACTGACCGTTTATCTAATATTTTTGTTAGTGATACAAGCTTTTTATAACATGCAATCCCAAACACCCCTAATGATTATGTGATTATTTGGGGTTCAATTTTAATTGTAAATCCTTAGATAGTTAAAATCTTACAAACACTTGAACAACTGAGTGTCTAACTATCATGGCTTCGAAACACCATCATTTTTGCATCCTGTTTTATTGCAACTGTTAATTCATATCCCTTAATCTCGTTCACAGTTCATTCCCAAACACTCCTTAAGTTCCAAAAGGAAATATAGTGAGTATCAATAAATTGGTCATGGTGTCATGCTTTAAGTCATATCCGGTCATAGGTTTTTCTGTAATTGTCATTTGAGCTAAGGGTTTGTTGGTTGGTACCACAGATTCCTGATTTTGATGGGCAAGAACTGTCGTTGGATCTTCGTAAGGATGATGGGCAATTGGGCACTTTTGAGGTTCCATCTGGGGAGCATAAGTTTAAGGTTTCTTTCTGGAACGTATGTTGTTTATGCATTGTAAAACAAATGTACTTGATATGAAGGAATGTTTATGCATATATGTTGTGGGAACAAAACTTTTTTAAATGACCACGCATTTTCACAACTTTGGAAGTGTAAAGTTTGGCTCCTGAGTCCTGACTACATATAATGTTTGATTTTCCTACTTTGGTTGGCGAGATCTCAAATTATAATATTAAATATAATACGAGAGCATACACTTATTGTCCACATTTAACAATGTGACTGAATTAATATATGCTGTCAATCTAATGCCGTTTGGATATAATTTTCTTTTAGTTGGATGTAGCAATAATATAGCTGTTCTTTATTGTTCATATTTTCATCTTCACAGGAAAGTTGTATGATGTAGTCAGCCTCGCATCACAGGAACCCGCAACAGTGTTTTTAACCTCTGCAACAGATTCAAAAATTTGTACGTAATGAACTATAGTTAACTCTAGATTTGCCATCGACTTATATCAGATTACCGTAAATCAAAATTTCTGAAAGTTGGTTACCTTATGAATCTTCTTTTGAAATTATGATGCTCTTTGGTCTAAATAAGTTAGGTACCTAAAATGGAGACTGATGTTTGTTACTTTTTTATGCAACTAGTTTAAGACCCGTGTAATACACGGGCGGTAAAAGTAAATAACTGAATTTATCTTCATAATTAGGGATTTTTTAGAGTAGAATTATAGATTTTATAATATAGCTGGTAAAATGTGTCTTTGATTTAAAGTATCATTGGCAATCGACAAAACAATTAACTTTACCTTTATAATATGTTTGTGCCCATTGCCCAATGTCATTAAAGGCACAAATATCCGACTCCCAAATGTAGCAAACACATACGAAGCTTAAATATAATTTTGTAATATACCACTTATTGGAAAAGCTGCAACAAATAACATACTTAATGTGTTTACGTACGCATGAAAGGCTTGAAATTCGACATCCCATACATCTGTGCCACAACTTGCTCTCACCGGATGAGTTTCAACATTTTTTGGAATAAAAATTGGCATACATTTTACACTTATGAATTGAATTAATATGAAGCAAATTAGACAATTTACATTATATGGATAAAAC
>LBNU01036992.1:82414-118701 GCA_014162995.1 Artemisia annua | reverse complement strand
TTGCGAGTTTGGTCTTGATTGCGAGTAAGCAATTCATTGCGAGTATGAGACTCGTTTTCTTTCTTTGCGAGTATGGGGTGTTCCATGCTTGCGAATAAGAGTCTTTTAAAACCTTTCCTTTGCGAGTTTTGTTCTAATTGCGAGTATGGATTTGATATGAGTTGCGAGTATGAGTCTTGGTGTGAGTATGGGGTCATTTTATTTTGCTAGTATCATAGTTTAGTTGCGAGTTTTATTTTTAGTTTACTAAGTCTTAATTTCTTTTAAGTGTGGTGTCGTTGTAGTTTTATAAGCCGAGGTTGGCTTCTTACTTCCTCATCGTTAATCGAGTGAGGTTTATTTCTTTGATTTCTAAACGTTACTCTGCCAAAATTTCTTTAAATCTTTTAGTTTTATTATTTCTTAATTTACTTTCTTTTCTTAATAGCTTAACTTTAGTTCGTTATTTCTTTAAACACTTCTTTAGTTTAACATTTTCTTTTAGTCAATTAAAATCAAAAACTCCAAAAACATTTTCTTTATTTCGTTCTTCCATCATTTCTTTTACGTATTACTTAACTTTATGTTTTCTTTTCTCGTTCCACTTATTTCTTTTACTCTTGTTCTTTATTTCATTTAAGTTTTAAACAATCTTTCGTAGTATAACTAAAACCTAATCTCATCTTTTAAACTAATTCACCTCACATAACTCACGAGTCGAGTGACAAGATCAATTCAACCCTCGTTGGGACAACGATCCGTGGTTTACAAGCTTGCTTGCTAGACATTCACAAATGATCCAAATCACGTGCACGGGTATTATAACTAGTTATTATTGTTGAGATTACATAAAAAAAATCTTTTTTATTAGAAATTATATTAAAAATAAGTTGTCATGTATTTTTTTTTAACTTTAGGTAAGAAATATTAATGCAACTATTTTATTAAAGAAACATTGTTTAAATTTTTAAATAGGAATTTAAGTTTGAAAGGGTATTGTAGAGATTAAACATTACTCACTTTAAATTTTTTAAGTTTCAAGAAAACGCGTGCATCTTTATATGTAGTATAGATAGTTGATGATGAATTGATGAAGTATGAACAAACAAAAAACAATGCTCGGTTAACTATGGGTGTTTTTTTTAGTATGGTTATGTTTGGCAACAAGTTTTTAAAATCGTTTAGCATTATATGGAGTAAGGGTGCGTTTAGTATGTAGATTGGTTTGGAGTTTGATTTGATTTTTTTTTTGGAGTTTGATGATTTATAGTTTAGGATTTGAATTTAGTTTATATTTGAAAGAATGTTAAGTGAGTGAAATTATAATTGTTAAAGTGTTTTTATGATATGAGAGTTATTAAAAATATAATTTAAAAATGTGTGTATACTAGGATTTTGCACCGCGCGTTGCGGCGGGAGTGTTCGAATACAAAATTATTGATTTTCATTGCGCTTTGTCGCGGAGCTCAAGGATTGACTTTGCAACGGATGTACAACATGAAGGACCAATTATGTACATTATGTGAGGACTAAATTTGCAACGAACCTCTGAGATGAAGGACCAAGTGCGTATGGAATTTTAAAAAAATGTTAAAGATAACCGTCGTTAGCTACTTAACGTGAAGTTAGTGACCAAGGACTGACTTTACAATAAATGTATAACATGAAGGACCAATTATGTAAATTATGTAAGGACTAAATTTGCAACGAACCTCTGAGATGAAGAACCAATTGCGTACGGATTTTTTAAAAAATGTTAAAGATAACTGTCGTTACTTAACGACCGTTAGTTACTGTACATTTCACTATTCGGTTGTGAGTGTTTTACACTGTAGCGCTACAGTGTTTTTGCTACAGTGATGGTGCTATAGTAAATCCTGATAAATGTAAGTATTAATAATGTGAGAGAGAGAAAAAAATTGTGTGAAAGAGAAATCCCAACACTCTTCTAACCGTTTGGTTTTGTGAGCCACCTACTTAACCCAAACTCATTGTTCATACAAAACTACAAAATTTTGGATTGAACCCAAATCCTTTGTTTAAAACCTAGCAAACAAACACACCCTAAAAGTGGAAGTTTGTATTAGAACAGAGGGATTAGTGTTTTGTTTTTTTAATAAAACCAGCATTTTTCAAAAGTTTTTTGAATAAGAATTTAGTGTTAACGTTTAGCTTTTTACATCATTTTACTCTTTGTAATCAATGATCCAAGTATGTTACCAATTTTTTTTTTATAAAACAAACAATTACCGCTCATAAATATTGTTAATTTGCTGCTAATGCTAATTGCTAATTGTGCCGAACATACTATACGCGTTTGGACTCGGGGGCTTACTTTGGTAGCAAGGAATGGAAGAGAGTAAATGGAAATAACTTGATTTCCCATGTTCGGTACCCTAGAGAATTCAAAAAACGGAGAAATTTGAATTCTTAAGAATTTGTTCCTTTGTAAACCGATTTTCACTCCATTTGGTGTAGAATTTGGAGATCTCATCCATCTTATTTAATTTAGAAAAGGGTTCAAGCTTAAAAAGAAGGGGTTATAAAGGAGTAGTTCGCGTGCCACACACATGATATACACATTTTCACAAGCTAAATTAACCCTATCCCTAACAACCGCTCACCCTCCGGCTGTTTTTTCCTACCTCACTGCAACTGGTTGTCGTTCTCTTGTCGTTGTCAACGCCTGACGATCTATGTCGATGTATGGTGAATGTTGTTGTCTATTGGTGGCCACCGAATCTTCTATGTGGTTCTGAGATTCTCGTAAATCTTTGTAACCTAAACATGACAACTGATCCCTTTTGTGATTGTGAGAAACTGGATCTATTCTTTACAACAGCCAAATATTTGATAATGTACTTTTGATGATCGACACTTAAGTAGTGTTTTTATATTTATTTCTATACTATTTAGTTGTTTGATGAAAAACTCGACTTGGATTGCATTGATTAGTCAACTTTTATATTGCAAACTTGGTGTTTTTATATTTAGTTGTTTGGTTGTGTTACACAACCAAACCTAAAGAAGTAAAGAACGAATAAACATTGTTTTCTTTTTGTTCTCCGAGTCAATTTCTCAGTCTTACCGAATGACGGAACCAATTTCATTTCCCTACATTTATTTTCTCCGGTCCATTTCATTTCACTAAATTTCGCTCTACTAAACGTGCACTATAGTTTATAATGAACGATAGTCACACTATAACACTAATAAACACACACACACACACACACACACACACACACATATATATATATATATATATATATATATATATATATATATATATATGTATATATATATATATATATATATATATAGTAGTATATATATATATATATATATATATATATATATATAGGGGGGGGCTTTATTTTCAGAACCCTGTTAAGTGCGAGAACTGCGAGAACCCCTCTAGACCAATCATATTTTTTAGATATTATATATTTTCGTTTAATCCAAAAGGGTATAATAGTAAAAGATATTTTTATATTATTTTTGATTATTTTTTAAATAAATCCCGTTTTTTTAACCCTTAAAATTCGGAATTAATATATTATTTTTTATTTTATTTTATTTTTTTTAAGAACATGTATGTTTTTAAGATATAATTTTTGGTGCGTATGTGTTTTTAAGAAATAATTTTTTGATTTTAGCTTTTGGAATAATTTTTCTACATACATGTTTTTCAAATTGTAAGGTCCACGTGACTTTTTTAGATAATATAAATTTATAACAAGATAAGAACATAAGTGTTAAACACAAAATTCGATATTGATTGAAATACAATTAAAATACAAATTTCTAAAAAGTAAAAATACATGTAGATATGCACTCTTTAAAAAACATATGTGTACAAAACAACGTATTTGTAGTTTCTCATAAGATTCTTTCGAACAGGTGTGCATGCCTTCCAAGAACATACATGCACGCCTTCTAAGAACATACATGCACATCTTCCGTGAACATACATGCACGCCTTCAAAGAACATATTTGTACTTCAAGTTTATGATCAAATTCTTTAGAACATATGAGCACGCCTTTGAATAACATATATGCACGCCTTCAATAATCGTATTTCTTCAAACGCCACATATTATCATCATGTGTCTATGTGTGCATCAACTTCTATGTCTTCATTGGATATACTGTTACACATAATCGGTTAAAATTTTAGATCTTAATTCACACTAACAAGATATTATAAAATAATAAATTAAGTTGATAGAAAACACTTATGATCATCAATGAAAATTATGAAATGCATAAGAACACACTACGGACTATCCTATCACTATCTTATCAAACTAATCGATCCAAACAACTGGTTGAACAAAAAAGGAATCACCATCATCTAAAATACAATTAAAAACCATCAATAATGTAAAAGAAACTTAAACATATCATTGATCCTGCACCTTATTTACGTCACCAACTATCTTAGTCATCTCTTTTTAATTATTTTCTTCAACCACCAACCAATACATGCAACAATAGAATGGTTTTATAAAGTTCAAAACAAGAAAAGAAACTTGAACCATCACTCATAACCAAAACACAGTTTATACATTAGATTTCATTAACAAAAAAAAAAAAGGAAAAGAAAAAATATATAAAAGATTTTATACAACTTGCTATCTTGTTGTTTGACACAACACTCAACGATCTAATTATAAAATATATAAAAGGTTTTATACCCAAGAACTTGTGTACTACGTGATGTTTAAAAAAAAACATAATCCAAAAAGAATTTTCTATAAACAAAAGAAGAACATACATTAAAAAATAAATAAATAACAACATCCATTGCCGGATCCTTAAAAAAAAAAAAAAAAAAAAAAAAAAAAAAAAACCACAACAACGTGCCATTAATAAAGTCAAAAGGGGAAAATTTTTATTACCTTTAAAGAAATAGAATTTCGATGGATCTAAGGTTTCTTGGATCTAAAATTGTTGAGAATGTGTTTTCGAAGATCTACAATGATTTTCGTTGATGGTAGGAGGGCGTTGTGGATCTGGTTTATAATATAATAATTTTTTTTATGTTTGATGCTGGAGATTTCATTGTGGTGGCTGAGAAAATTGAAGTGGGTTTAGATGGAGATGTGAGAGAGAGATGGTGACTACACATATGTGATTAACTAATTAAAACGTGGGACAGATTTTAAGAAATAATAATTTTGAAATTCCTTTATGCCCCTAACTTATTTTAAAAGTCACCTAACATTCCTTTTAATTACATTAATTACAACTAATGTGCACAATCCATCTCATCCATTGATTTTTTCCTACGGTCCAAAGAGGGTTCTCGCAGTTCTCGCACTTAACGGGTTCTGAAATAAAGTTTACACTATATTATACATAATATATATTATATTATACTATATAATATATAATTATATATATATATATATATATATATATTATATATATATAATATAATATATTATAATGATATATGTATAAGTAATACTATAGTATATAATTTGTGGCAAATAAAGTGCATTTCGATAGAAAAAGTAAGAAATAATTGTGATGCACTAAATTTTTAACTCTGATGCACCAATTTTTATTTTAGTGATCCACAATAATAAGAAAAACAGTGCATCACAGGTTTATTTTAGTGGCATCAACAGTTATTTTCATCACTTTTCTACCGAAATGGCCTTTTCTCCTAGAACCCTACCTATATTAATATATATAATATATATATATTACTATATATATATTTAGTATAATTATATATATAAATACTAAGTAATATATTATATATATATATATATATAGGGTAGGGTTCTAGAGAAAAGTGCATTTCGGTAGAAAAGTGAAAAAATAACTGTGATTCACTAAAATAAACACTGTGATGCACTGTTTTTTCTTTTAACTGTGATGCACTAAAATAAAAATTGGTGCATCAGAGTTAAAAGGGAGAGAGAGAGAGAGAGAGAGATGAGTTCATATAAGATCAATGTTAAAGTTATAAAAATAAGATCCTTTAAAAAACCAATAAAATTAAGTCAAGTGTCCTATTTATTAATTAAAAAGTTTAATTTAATATGTAATTAATAATTAAATGAAAAGGGTATTTTGGGAATCACTAATTCATTAAATCTATACCATAACCCTAAACCCTTATTAATTCACTTCCTCCTTTCTCTCACACCAAAAAATAACCAGCCTCCTTTCTCTCTCTTTTTCCAGCCTTCCTCCGATCTCACCTCTCTCCCGTCCCATTTTCCGGCGACTAAAAGCCGCCACTATCTAACCCACCTCTATAATTATATCAGCCTCCATAAACAAGCAAAAAAATAATTAAATAAAATTGCACCGATCAGTGGTTTTTTTCAGATCCGTCTTTTACTCATGACAGAAAATGGTACACCACCGTCGTCATTAATATACAACCGTGTCAAAGTTTTTCGAATCTGATTTTTATGGTGCTTCATGTCCCCAAATGGTTGGTACAGTTAAGGTTTCAGATCTAATTTTTCTGATCTTTGTTATTAGGAATATATGGTCATGTTTTTAATAACCTTGATGTTGCCACCATGGTTTGAATAACCTTGGCGCTACCCAACAAGAACAAGAACAACTTTGCCGCTGCCAAGATCAGAAGTTGTTAAATCTGGTACATGGTGTTTTAGTTGGTTTATAAGATAAAAATGGCAAATCCTAAACGAACGGGATCAATGGGTTGCGTGTGCAGCCACTCTTTTGTTCAGGTTCAGATATGACCATCGTGTATTTAGCCGGTGTACCGGAACCTGGTACATGGATGTGTTAATGTATCTGTTCGATTTCAATAGGTTTTTGATACAAAGATCTGTATATGTTTTAACCGTAGATTTGTTAAATAAAGTTTCTGATCCGGTCTTTTGTGTATTAAGATTTAGTTAAAAAAAAGTTCATGGATTTGTGTTTATGAAGATGACGGTTTTCAGATCTGGTTTTGTTAACACCACTGCCGGAAACATCATCACAGAAAAATCAGTTACGTTGAGATAAATTTGGGTTTGATTTTTGTGTGAATCAAGATCAGATTTGTTTTAAAGATATGTGTATCAAGATCGGGTATCGATTCTATCAAGAAGATGTGTTTGTTTTTAAGATTTGTTATAGTCTGATGTAAGTAAGTGGTAACTTTAATGTAAATATATTTCTACTGTACCAGATGATATATGTAAATACATTTTTTTAATGTATCTGATGTATTAGTACTTTTTTTGGTGGTCCATCGTGTATTTATTAATATAAATATAAATATATTTTTTAATGTACCAGATGGTCCCGTATATTTGTTAATGTAAATATATTTTTAGTGTATATAATGTATCAAGTTATGTATAAAAAAGGTGTATCTGTGTAAAAATAAAAGCAAAAAATTCAAAAATTCAAAAAAAAAAATCTCTTCTCATTGAAAAAACAATTAGACCAATAGGAGAGCTCGATTTTGCCACGTAGGCTAAATCGATCAATATGATTGGTCAATAAAAAGTCAAAATTAAATTGATTTTGGTCAAACTTAATAAATTTTGCGGATAAATTTGGTTAATAAAAAAATGCATAAAAATATAGATGTCAAATTTATGAAAAAAAAAAAAACTTAAAAAAAGAGTAAGTAATTAATAAAACTTTAGTGGTTGAATTTTAAATAAATTATATAGAGCTAAGTAAAAAATTACAAGTTTTCATGTTTTTTAATAACTTTAAAAAAAAACACAAATAACCCCTTACACTTTATACCTCTTATACTTTATAATGTTAACTTTGTTTAAATTACATGAGTATTATTATTAGTTTTTAGACTTTCATCCATTAAAATTACAAAATTTGGTAAATATGTTAATTAGTTTTAATATTGTTAGTTTTAGACTTTCATCCATTAGAATATTTGTTTAAATATGGACTTATGTTATTCTATTTAAAAGTTTAATTTATGCGTACACGGGTTTGAATATTAAATACGGCTAAATTATTGGTAACGGGAATATAAATATCAAATGGTAAGCACGAGTTACTGTGATATGAAAATAAATGTACGCGATTCTACTTATAACAACGACTCATGAAATTGTTATTTAAAATTTATATACTAATATCCATAAAAACATTTTAAAAACTTTACGGAGCATATTTTAACTTCATTAACGCTCATTATGTGTTACTAAACTCGCACATTTTGTACAACATGATATCAATAGTTAAAGTTAAACAATAATATCAACATCAACCTCAACATGTCTATCAGTTAAAAACGTTATACAAAGCTAATTTACTCATTTTGACAAGTGAAGTGTTTTATTAGACTGCACCTTCTATTTTTTATTACTTTAGCAGAAAGTGTATTGTGCGCGTTGTTAAGTCCGAAATAAATGAAGAAAAAAAGTGTACGTTTTGTGCCAATAGTTTGAGTATTAGCTGATTGATGTTTCTTTCAGGATGTTTTATATACCAGTTGGTCCTTATGCGTTGTTTATTCGAACTTGACACATTAAGAGACTGGGAATACAAGTTCATCACCAAGTATGCTAAAGTAGGAACCATAAAAACCCCGAAACTATACCTGATGCATCAACTACGGATTTACTTTGAATGTTACTTAGAACATATATTTGATATAATAATTTGCTTATATGGTATATGTGTTTATTGAATTTTAAAATCAAGTTGTCTCTTGAATTTTCTTATACTTAAACGGCTAACTCACATAATTCCAAGTTAACGTTATATAAATGTCTTTGTCTCGGGCACTGATATGTTTTGCATTAACCTTATTCCAAAGTTGCAACAAAAAAACAAATGTCACAAGTATTTGATGAGTTAATTGCTTTTGAATTTGTTATAATATAGAATAATGATGATCTAGAAAGAGATGTAACTAATATGTTTCATTCACTTGAAAATCAGCTGTGAAAAGAATGAGCCGGTTTACTAAAGTAGGACTTGCTTAAGTTATTGGAGTTTGGAACTGTTATTTTTTACTAATTATACTAAGTTTTTAAAGGGTTTTGGGGTCGTCTTAATAGTTAGATTCATGGTGATTAGGATTGTTTTAATGGTTGTCTTAATAGTTATTAAAGGGTTTTATGACTGTTTTAATTGAAGAATTCAAGGTGTTTGGAACTGTTTTTAATAGCTGAATTGATGGGTGCATGAAACTGCCTTGATAGCTGAATTCAATGGTGTTTGAGACTATTTCAATTGCTAATTTTAGGGGTGTTTGGAACTTTAATAATAGCCGAATACATGGGCGTTGCGACTGTTTTTAATAAGCATTGTTATTGCAAAATAAATTTGACTTATACTAAATTAATAGATGTAAAGTTCAAAACATTTTAAGACAATATATTCGGTATTAAATAAATGATAAAATTTTTATATCAAAACCCGTGCGTGCACGGGTATTATAACTAGTTATTATTGTTGAGATTACATAAAAAAATCTTTTTTTATTAGAAATTATATTAAAAATAAGTTGTCATGTATTATTATTATTTTTTTTAACTTTAGGTAAGAAATATTAATGCAACTATTTTATTAAAGAAACATTGTTTAAATTTTTAAATAGGAATTTAAGTTTGAAAGGGTATTGTAGAGATTAAACATTACTCACTTTAAATTTTTTAAGTTTCAAGAAAACGCGTGCATCTTTATATGTAGTATAGACAGTTGATGATGAATTGATGAAGTATGAACAAACAAAAAACAATGCTCGGTTAACTATGGGTGTTTTTTTTAGTATGGTTATGTTTGGCAACAAGTTTTTAAAATCGTTTAGCATTATATGGAGTAAGGGTGCGTTTAGTATGTAGTTTAGTATGTAGATTGGTTTGGAGTTTGATTTGATTTTTTTTTTTGGAGTTTGATGATTTATAGTTTACGATTTGAATTTAGTTTATATTTGAAAGAATGTTAAGTGAGTGAAATTATAATTGTTAAAGTGTTTTTATGATATGAGAGTTATTAAAAATATAATTTAAAAAATGTGTGTATACTAGGATTTTGCACCGTGGGTTGCGGCGGGAGTGTTCGAATACAAAATTATTGATTTTCATTGCGCTTTGTCGTGGAGCTCAAGGATTGACTTTGCAACGGATGTACAACATGAAGGACCAATTATGTACATTATGTGAGGACTAAATTTGCAACGAACCTCTGAGATGAAGGACCAAGTGCGTATGGAATTTTAAAAAAATGTTAAAGATAACCGTCGTTAGCTACTTAACGTGAAGTTAGTGACCAAGGACTGACTTTACAATAAATGTATAACATGAAGGACCAATTATGTAAATTATGTAAGGACTAAATTTGCAACGAACCTCTGAGATGAAGAACCAATTGCGTACGGATTTTTTAAAAAATGTTAAAGATAACTGTCGTTACTTAACGACCGTTAGTTACTGTACATTTCACTATTCGGTTGTGAGTGTTTTACACTGTAGCGCTACAGTGTTTTTGCTACAGTGATGGTGCTACAGTAAATCCTGATAAATGTAAGTATTAATAATGTGAGAGAGAGAAAAAAAATTGTGTGAAAGAGAAATCCCAACACTCTTCTAACCGTTTGGTTTTGTGAGCCACCTACTTAACCCAAACTCATTGTTCATACAAAACTACAAAATTTTGGATTGAACCCAAATCCTTTGTTTAAAACCTAGCAAACAAACACACCCTAAAAGTGGAAGTTTGTATTAGAACAGAGGGATTAGTGTTTTGTTTTTTTAATAAAACCAGCATTTTTCAAAAGTTTTTTGAATAAGAATTTAGTGTTAACGTTTAGCTTTTTACATCATTTTACTCTTTGTAATCAATGATCCAAGTATGTTACCAATTTTTTTTTTTATAAAACAAACAATTACCGCTCATAAATATTGTTAATTTGCTGCTAATGCTAATTGCTAATTGTGCCGAACATACTATACGCGTTTGGACTCGGGGGCTTACTTTGGTAGCAAGGAATGGAAGAGAGTAAATGGAAATAACTTGATTTCCCATGTTCGGTACCCTAGAGAATTCAAAAAACGGAGAAATTTGAATTCTTAAGAATTTGTTCCTTTGTAAACCGATTTTCACTCCATTTGGTGTAGAATTTGGAGATCTCATCCATCTTATTTAATTTAGAAAAGGGTTCAAGCTTAAAAAGAAGGGGTTATAAAGGAGTAGTTCGCGNTAAAATTTTTGATTAGATGAAGCTATTAATAAACAGTTATTTTGAAACATACTAAAATAAGAAGATGAACAATAGTTTTTGACAGTTGACGTAAATTGTTATAGTAAACTCATAAGCTTGAATATCAATATTGGAAAAAATAATAGAGGTATATCTTTGTTTGAAAACACTATTTCCAACAACCAATATTATGCATAAGCTGAGTCAGATAAACTCATAAGTCCAAAAAAGCTAAAACAGACACCCGATTTGTTGTTACAAATGTCACCTTGTTCCGGCCTCACTTCTTCTAGATTTGTTGTTAGAAACGTTCTTTTAATACGTGTTGACAAAGATTCAACTCAGACAACGACTCGAAACAGAACATTATATGCTCAAGTTTGATCATTTCATAGTTGATTGGATCTCATTATTTTGAATTTCAAGACAAAAACAACGAAAAGAAAGTATTGGTCAAAGACGGAGGCTCAAAGCAATAAGATTAGGTGTGTCTGGAATACATTTGAGGATGTTATTGTCATCAAGTAGTTTATGTGATCCTTTCAAGATTGGTGTTTTACAATTCAGAAAACACCTAGAGGGTGTTTTATGGAGTTGCTGCTCTCTTCAGCAAGATTACCTAATTGTTTTACTATAGAAACTCTCTAGACTTCTAGTCTAATTCGTCTTCACTCTTCAGTAAACCAAAACAACATGACCCTTGCCACAACGTCAACTGTATATTATTTTTTAGATTCGATGATTATTATATGTTCAATTGACTATTATTTTCTTAAAGAATAAGATTTAAGTACCCACTAAAACGAAAACCCACACGTCAGATCAAACATGACTACGACCACTAGGCCTCAAGTTGAGTAGCAGACAGCAGCAAAGTATGATAGTAAAACCTCAAATACCCAAAAAGGTTATAAGTTGTTCCATAAATGCCTCAAGTTGGTCAACTTGTTTAGCATCCTATTTAAAGATACAGGAGAGTTGTCTCGAGTAGATGGATAAAAATACAAATTTACAAGGGGAAAAAAAAAAAAAAAAACAATTAGACGAGAATAACCTTAGCAAGTTATCTGGTATGTGTGAAATGCCGAAATCATCTCCCTTATGGAGAAGATATAAGAGATCAGTTATTCGAACCATTACTCAACGAATATAAAATAAATAACTTTATATTATAATCTTACATGTTTAAAGAATATTACAATTTCCATGAAACATTTGATCTTGGAGTTCTGCAATTCTAAAACAGAACCAAACCTTCTACATCGAAACTAACCCATTGACTCTTTCAGTATAGAAGTTTAATTTCCACACCCATCTGAAAGATAATTTAAGGTAAAACTTGCTACAAATGTCGAATTTCCTAATATTGGCTAAATGTATACCTCTCATGGAAAAACAATAGCAATAGGAAGCAAATAACTATCTCCCCCCAAGAAAGGGACTATATCATGATATAATTTGTGTAGAAAACATGATTTCTAATGTAAAAGAAG
Source organism: Artemisia annua (assembly GCA_014162995.1). Lineage (NCBI taxonomy): Eukaryota > Viridiplantae > Streptophyta > Magnoliopsida > Asterales > Asteraceae > Artemisia > Artemisia annua. The sequence goes on along the minus strand of LBNU01036992.1, from coordinate 106,055 downwards.
GTGATTATCTGGTGTTTAGTCTGTTACCTATAATGTTTTTTTCATCATCATCTGCAAGCATCAATATTTGCCAATACTTGCTTGAGTTTCTCATACGTCATGAAGACAATTCCAATGCTGGGCACAACCTTGTAATATTCCGGCAAAATTCCTCTGTATATACCACGCAGCCCTTCAGCTTTTATTATTTGCCCAAACGTCCCCAAAATACCCGTCTTATATACACGGGCCCGACCACCTGCTCCTTCCAACTGCATTCGCCGCCTCACAAGATCCAGTGGAAATGTTACTGCAACAAATTTTGTTATGTGTTTTTTACTCTTTCCCCTTCAATAGAAGGGGATATAGAAAACTGTAGAACTAAATAAATCAACTTATTTGTAAGCAATAGTAATGAACAAATAAGAATAGTGACTTCAGATCATCCAAAAGGGAAGTAAAAATTATTTTTACAATGACTATTGATATGCTTCTGTTCTCCTAACCAGCATAAACTGATATATATCCAAGAAGCTTCTTCAAATATACATACAATATCCCAAATTGGGCAAGTATTAACCCTGAAGACCCAGAAAAGACAACCCTTATGCATGGAACAACATGAATATATAACTGTCAATGTACGCGAGGATGGGTAAACAATAAAAACTCATTATTATACAGGATTAAAAATGGGTCCTTTTTGTTAGGGTCATAACGGTCCAGCCGGCCAGGTTGGGTTGACCCATGTTCACTTTCTATTAATTTGAATCTATTAGTGTGTTAATTATACAAATAAAAAATATTTACAATTATTGTCTGCCTTTTCATAAAACCATGCGAGAGTTATGCCGTTATGCATTAAAAATAGACTTTTTGGGTAAAGATTTATGATACATGTATTGGATGTACTCAATGTGTCCAAGGCTGTCCTATGGTGACTATTCACCCGTTTGACCTGTAAGACCCATTTGCCCTGTTTTCCTTTTAACTAAACTCTTCGATTTGACCCGTTTGAGAACTCAAATCAACCAATTTATTGCTGCCTAGAGTATGACGAGGAAACATACTCATAGTATTTTGACTCATAAAATAAGTCCGCTTGGCTGCATTTGACCATATAAAGAACTAACTTCGGTTTTAGAAAACCTAGTTAACTAGATCCAAGCAGCCTGAGCCGGAAAATTGGAGATAGTACACGGGTGAAAATTAACTAAAAGTTATGTTATATTGCTCCCTTACAGTTTTGAAAAGGATTGTTTTCCATACTAAATCCTCAAGAGCCAACTCCATGGCTCTATAGGAAAATCTTGTTAGATATTTAGTACAAAGCCTGCCTCCCAACCTGCTTCTCTGCACCAAAAGCATCGAAGAGAGGTACAGGCATTAACTTCCTTTGTACCAAAATATTATCCTACGACAATTTTATAAACATCGATGTCATGATCTTTATACTATTGTTGTTTTTTAGTGCACATGAATATATAGATCTCCATTTCATGCTCCCAATGCACCATGAAAACAAGGATTTTCCAGCTTCCTCAATACTGAAAGGAGTAAGGGAGATACCTCCATGGTTCAATAGTACTGTTGTACATAACTCTACTAGAGAGCAAACAAACACTTTCTAGAATCTTTTTGCTCCCATGATTGATTTGTTTAATCACTAACTGATGAAACATCAAGTATATGAAACCACTAGATGATGATACAAACAAATAGATTTGATCACTAACCTGTTGATGATGCAATGCCTGAAAGACTGCCACAAGCCAGGCTGACCAGGATGGTAGAATCTTGTGGTCTGTCACCAAAAAAAGTTGACATCAGACTTTCAAATGTCAATATCCCAATTCACAACCATCCATCACATAAAGCAACAAACACAAAAAAGCAGGCAGCAAAATAACGTCTACAGTTACCGTTGCAACTGCCAATATGATCTGGCCGTGTCATAAACTGAAAAACTAATTGCTAGGTTGGGGCCAACACCCTGTAATAAAACATGTAGTCGTTATGAGGGAACAAGTGTATAAAACGACGGTAAAAACTTAAGATATGAGCACATAGGACGATACCAATAGACAAGCACCAAGTCCTTTGTAGAGGCCAAAGAAGCCCTCCTCCCTGCTGATGGTGCGTAAAGCATGCCATATACCTTTATAATAAATAACATTTCTCTGCAAATCAGGCAAGAGAAAACAGTTAAAAACATACACAACGAATAAGTTCATACTAAAATTCAAGTTTCAGACGCTTTATAAAAGTCTGGTTGAAATTAGCAAGTCCAGTGTATGCTAATTGTTCATTACCTGTGCTGAAAGGCGTGTTCTTACAAGATCCAAAGGATAGGTAACAGAAGCTGCAGTTATACCAGCTAAGCCACCACCTGCTAGTCGTATAAATAAGTCTGTGCTTATATTCGTCCCGTGATTCTCAACTCCCATTAGCAAGTGTAATAACTGTAAAATCAAATAAAAACATTATAAAACCCGATGATAATCAAATTACAGGGTAAATCATGATAAAACAGCATAGAACGTTTGTACCAACATTCTTGTATCGTTCGAATGCGTAGAAACTGATGGAGGAATAAGGCAGACGATGAGCAATTGTCACTAAGTTCCCTTTCCAAAATGCACGAAATCCTTCTTCATTTACTATACGTGAAGCCTCACGCCATATAGTCGTCTTTCTTAATGTAGAAGCATCAGAGTGCATACCTTGCACCTGTAGAATCAAAGAATGCCACATTTAGAAATATAGAAAAAATAAAAAATAAAGAAACAACGGTTCATGTTTTCATCCAATCAACAACCAGTGACTAAGTGGATAGTCTAGTTATATCCAAAATGACTAATTGCAGCATTGAAATCTATGTGCTTTCCCCTTTTTTTTGTCATTGTATACTTTATTTTTTCCACTCGTACACAGCATCCATACAATGTAACGCAGTTATATGTAAAACATTTCACCGAAATGAAACACAGTTACAATTTATTAACAGTTAGACTTGTTACATTCAATTATCTCAAAATGTAAATATGTTACATACATCGCGTAACATACATCGCAAGATAAATAGAGTATATAATATTCCACATTTTTATCAAATAATATGTGAAACAATTACACGCAAAATGAAATATACTTTCATTACATACAAGTATGAAATAATGAAAATGTATGTATATTACAACCAATTAAGATGAAAACAGTTATGTTAGTATACAACAACCGAAAAGGTGAGACTAAACTTACATTTTGGTGCAACTGCGTGTAAATAACACTAAGGGTGCGTTTGGTTGGGGGTATATTGGGGGGATTTCATGGCATTTGCATTTTAAGTTCCTCTAAATATTGTGTTTGGTATGTCAATTAAGGAATTTAAAACTCCATAAATTGGCAAAATGAGGAGAATTAGAATGCCTCCAAAAATTGGCGAATTTCAATTTACTTGAAAACACTTTATTTTTATTAAGGACCAAAACACTTTTTTTTTAGAATCAAAGTTTCGAAATACTATGAAATTTTCCGAAACTCTAAACCCGAATTGAAATTTCCCAGAATTTGAAATTCCTAAATTTCAAAATCGCGAACCAAACACCACCTAACAGAAAGCACAATTTCATTTAATTCGTTACATTGAATTGAATCGAAATGTAACTATATATTACAATACAACATATGAAAGAAACACAATTTCAATTAATTATCAATTACTAGTTCTTTACATAAAGTGCATAAAAATGTAAATAAATAAACCTTAAAATAAAAAAATAAAAAATAAAAAATAAATAAACCTGAAAGAGAATGGTTAAACGAGCAAGAGGAGCAGTGGCAGTTTTACTAACGGCACCAGCAACACCACCCGCTATTAATTGAGACACCGTACCCACCTGCGACTGCTGCCTTTGTTGCACCGGTGGTGGTGGTCTCACCACCAATTTACGGGTGGTTGCAGCTGCTGCTTCCGTTTGCATATTTTATTATTTGGATCTATGTGTGAAAACGAATAGAAACGAGGAATTAATTGATTTGATTGCGTGGGATTCTTGTATGTTTCTTGAGGATGAAGATAAAGTTGTTATTGTTGCTGCTGTTCTAATTGGAAGCACTAATAATAATTTCTCTCTTTTGCTTGTTGGTTAAAGAAAGAAAGGTTAGATTGTGCGTCCTTTTTTTGAATCAATAATATACGTAGGTCGGTCACTCGCCGTTTAAAACCAAACTTGACAAACTAGTTACTAGTGTATCCCTATTAATCTACTCCGTATTTCTCATTATTTTCAGATTATTAAATTAAAATCGTATGCACAACTTTTAACTACTAGTATTTTTTATTGGTGAATTTGTTGTTGTTGCTTTAGATAGTCTGTAGTCGGTGCAGGTGAACCTCCGTAACCAATGAGAATTGTAGTTTTTTTTTAATGATGTTTGGAAAACTAGTTGTACTTATAGATTAAAAAAGTAAAATAAAATATAACCTCCAACATCTTTTGGTTTTGGGAATTTATTTTTCTAAAATAATCTACGATCTCCAAACAAAGATTGTTTCTTGATCAAAGCTTATTTTTCAACAAAATAATCTTAAGCTTCCATAACCTTACACAATCTCTCGTGACAAACATGCCTATTCGTGGAATTAAGCTTCCATAATATTCCACAATTTCTCGTGACAAACATGCCTATTCGTGAAAAGCTGGAGATCGAATCGCTAAAAGTTTGAAATTACTTGAGTATAAGTCGGGGCTCATTTAATTATTGAGCTCAAGACCGAGTTTTATACATGAAGATTTACTAGGCTTAAGAGCGTAAACGAGCTATAAAATATATGTGTAGATACATTGTGTATGCATATTCAAATATGTATAAACAAGCTCAAAATAAATGAATGAGCATGATACTAATGTGCTTAATTAATCGAGTTTGATTTGACCTTTGTTTAGCCTATCTTATCAAACAACATCGAAAAAAAAAAAAAAAAAAAAAAAAAAAAAAAAAAAAAAAAAAGTTGTGCCGTAAAGTGATGTTCAAAAAAAAATAAATAAATAAAAAAAAAATAATAAAATTGTGCCGCAAAGTGTCATGTGCCAAGCTTGAGCAGAATTACGTGACTCGATATGAGTTTGAATCCAAGCTCAAGCTTTATAAGTATAAACGAGTTTAGCTCAACTCGGCTCGTTCTCACCTATACGTTTCCATCGGCTCGGCTCATTCTCATCGATACCAAAGGGCTTGTATCCCAATGGTTTTCTATGTTGTGTGAGAAACTTCTCAACCAAATGCTTGTAGGTTCAAGTCCTGCTTAGGACATGTTAGATTTGTGGTGTAAATGTTGTGAGATAGTTAATATTGTCGTTATTAAAAAAATATATATAAAAAAAAATAATCGATTCAACCAGGGTCGTCTCATGATTTTTGGTGGCCCTAGATAATAACAACAAAGATGTCCTATTACACTTATAAACTAAAAAGAAATTGGATAGAAACCTGAATTATATGAGTTGAGTTATTTAAAAAACCAAACATTCCTCACATACCAAGGGACTCATCGTCACCATCCATTTAAAAAGAAATCAATGGTTGAGATTAAAAGCATTTAATATTTCACCATTTTTTATAATTTAATTATCTCTTAAACCGTTAATCGTTAAGCGAAAATAATTATACCATCGCGATGAGCATTTAATTATCTTTCTATAGATATGCATTGTGATATACTTTCGACAAAAAAAATTTTTTCGTTTTTTTCACGTTTTTTTTCGTGGCCGAAAAATATCATATGTGATATATCATATATGATATTACATATCATATATGATATATCATATATGATATTGCATATCATATATGATATGTAATATCATATATGATATATCATATGTGATTTTTTCGGCCACGAAAAAAAAGTTGAAAAAAACGAAAATTTTTTTGTTGTCGGAAGTATATCACAATGCATATCTATAGAAAGATAATTAAATGCTCGTCGTAACGGTATATTTTTTTTCGCTTAACGATTAACGGTTTGAAAATATTAATATTTGAAAAAAGATGATGAAAGTGGGTTTTTTAAATTGTTGGGATTAATCTTATCCATTAGATTAAATAAAGATGGAGGGAAGATGAATGGTGGAGATTAGTCCCTTGGTATGTAAAAAATATTTGGTCCTCAAATGATCTTATATCGAATTATATTACTCATATATGTTTAATATTATACGTATTTAGATGCAAAACTAATAAAAATATGATCTTTTTTTAACTGAAGGTGACGACACCTATTGCACACTCTCCGAGACCCATTTAGATTCAACATGTGATAAATGACGTGACACAGGTTAGTTAGCATACATAGTAGGACAATTATGGACTTTGATTTAATAAAGTCACTTAATATACACAAAAGAGTCCTTGCACCTGAGGCTGTGGAGCTTCTCAAAAGAGTCCAACGGGTTATGCATGGCAATGTTACGACCCCAAGGTCTTTGAATGTAGTTTTTAAAAGACTAAGTTTTGCAATTCAAAAAGGGCTAGCGGCGCAGCTTGTTGCCCGCTTGCCTGTCGTTTCAGTGTAAAATTTGTATTAATACTGATATTAATACACAAAATAAAAGAAAATGGGCAGTCGGTATTTATTACTACGTATTAAAAGAAAAATCGATGCACGTAAAATAATTTTATTGAAGACTATCCTTTTACTTTTAATATTTTCCATATACGGTTTATAGCAGCTTACCTATGTAGTACTAAGTGGTAAATTATCAGTTATATTTTCCTTATGTTGTCTTTAAAATGTTAAATAGTCTTCTTATTGAGGGGTTTTTTTTTTTTTTTTTTTTTTCAAAAACTNATTCAGGCGGGCTGGGATTTCAGTTAAGAAAGAAGCACCTGTGAATTTCTTGACTGACCCGATGGAAGGGAGATCGACACTTAGACCAGCTGACATTTTGATCTTTGGATGGATAGGAGGGAAACATGCTTGTGTAGATTTAACGGGGGTTTCTCCACTTGTGGGATTGGGGAATCATGCGTTTACGGCAGGTCAGGCTGCTTTGAAAGCTGCTTCATGCAAAGTAACCAAACACGAGAAAGCGTGCCTTGATAACCAACACGCGTTTATACCTTTTGCATTTGATACATTTGGCTTCCTTGCACCTGAGGCTGTGGAGCTGCTCAAAAGAGTCCAACGGGTTATGCATGGCAATGTTACGACCCCAAGGTCTCTGAATGTAGTTTTTAAAAGACTAAGTTTTGCTATTCAAAAAGGGCTAGCGGCGCAGCTTGTTGCCCGCTTGCCTGTCGTTTCAGTGTAAAATTTGTATTAATACTGATATTAATACACAAAATAAAAGAAAATGGGCAGTCGGTATTTATTACTACGTATTAAAAGAAAAATCGATGCACGTAAAATAATTTTATTGAAGACTATCCTTTTACTTTTAATATTTTCCATATACGGTTTATAGCAGCTTACCTATGTAGTACTAAGTGGTAAATTATCAGTTATATTTTCCTTATGTTGTCTTTAAAATGTTAAATAGTCTTCTTATTGAGGGGTTTTTTTTTTTTTTTTTTTTTTCAAAAACTAGTTTTTTATGTCTTATAAAAAGAGGCCACAATAAACATACTCCGTATAATTTTGGTGCATGTAAAATGGTATGACTATGATATCATAAAGGAAAAGGAAAATAAGTTTTGGGACCATCTCCTTTTATTTTGTCATCTTTTAAACATGATTTCTTTTGTTTTTAATCTTGGCGAAGAATATCTCTACTTGTGGCCTAGGAATATTCTTCAATTCATTTACTTTATAATTAAAGAATTGTTATTTTTTCAACTCTTGGCTTGAATTGACTCAAAGTTAGGGATATCAATCAAATACATATTAAAAGAAAGTTGTAGACCATAATAAATAACTCTTGTACATGCTTTCTAACGAACAATCATGTTCTTATTCATCAGATATATACAATCCAACTTCAATACACGATGGCATAATTCTTGTATTCTTATTCTTATTCATCAGTCTATATGGTTATTAACCAAATTGCACACTTAGTTATTCGGATTTAAATATAGGTTAAATAGTATGTTAGGCTCTTGCTAGAAAATTATTTACACGGATGGCTGGCTTCCGTTGACTACACTGGATGGGAGAAATCCCATCCATGTGCGTAGTTTGGGAAATATGATAGATGACGTTAAAAAAACAAAATAGAATGCTACTAGGAACGAATCATGTTAAAAGTGACTGATCATAATTTTATTTTTTTAAGAAAAAACAAATTACCTAAATGAACCGATACGATACAACTTTTACGCGAAGAGACAAAACAGAAAGTTTGTAAAAGAGTTATGAACAGGGAATTTTATATAATTCGCGGTAATATTTTACCTAAGAGCACTCAGTGTCTTAACGTAACACCCGAGTGAAACTTTCACTTTCTCGCGTTAAAGGTGCATTAACCACACCGAGGTTCCACGTTAAGGGTGCTTTAAACTTGCACGTTAACCATTTAACGTTGCGTTAAAGGACCAAAAAAAAAAAAAAATCACTTAACCCCCCTCAACATTGAAAAACGGCTATCTTGACTAGAAAAAAAAAATCAAAACATTTTCCCACCACTATAAATACCCAATAAACATACAATTGTTTTCACACTTCCACTACTCAATCTAATCTATCATATACTTCTATTTGCTAAAAAAAATAATAAAAAAAAATGTCAGGAGGAGCGAGTACCGGAGGATCTTTTTCGTCAAGCCAATTCGGGGAGGTTATGAAACACGAGTAGCGTTTAAAACGAGAAGATGCATCCAAGGTGTATTAGGCAGTTCGGGAAAAAGATGAAACAATAACAAGGTTGGAAGAGATGAAATTTTTGATGCTTGACACAACCGGCAAGGATCCCTACGTGGTGTGTTGGATCAATGAAGAAAAGGCCCGAATCAAAAATAAATATAACTTGCAATCTCGTCACTAGTTTTAATTGTATTTCGTAATTTCCCTTATGCCGTAGTTTGCTTTGTGTTGTGTTTTTAACTTGTAACGTTTTGTTTTGTTTTGTTTTTTTTTTTTTTTTTTTTTTTTTTTTTTTTTTTTTTTTTTTTTTTTTTTTTTTTTTTTTTTTTTTAAATTTCGTATTGTAATATGTTTTAAGAATTAATGTTATGTTTTTTTAATAAATGAAGTATTAATTTAATTTAGGGGTTTAATGTGAGAATAGTTGAGTTAAGGTTGAGTGATGATAAGAGCATTAGGTGCCATGACACGGGTAACTTACTCATTCGGGGCCCATGGGGTGTCACATCACTATAACAAACCTCCACAACTAACCCTCTCACTCACAACTAACCTCAACTTACTCATTTGGTGCCCCACCATTTACAACTTTATTAAACACCAAAAAATAACAACTTACTTTCTCCATTTTATTGAGATGAAACACTTACTTTTTTTATCAACATTTAAGCCAACGAAACTTTCGAATATTGTTCTGAAGTCAACAAAAAGACTGATTATATTGTAAATAAGAATTGAAATGACTATATTACCCCTATCTTCTTCAATCATTTCAACTTTTGTCAGGTTGTACTTTTACAGCAGATGATCCTTCTTATCCATCTTGCTAAATAACTCACGAGCAGATTCAACGTCTCCACACTCAACATAACCACTAATCATAGCATTCCATGAACTCAGCTTTCTCTCCGGCATTTCTTGAAATAAACTCAACGCCTTATCCATATCCCCGTTTCTCAAATACCCTGAAACCATAGAATTCCAAGAAACGACATCCTTGTTCGTCATACTAGAAAACAACCCTTCAGCCATCGCTAAATCTTCCAATCTTAAATACCCATCAATCATCGAATTCCACGAGACCACATTTCTTTCAGATATCTCATCAAACACTTTATGCGCAGTCCTCATATCACCAACTTTCGTGTAAAACCCGAGCAAAGCAGTCTCCACATACACATCGCCATATAATCGGTAACAATCCATGCACATGCCTTCAAAGCAGATGCTACGCTAAACGTTGACAGTACAAAACCCGATGTCTGCAACTCCACATATTAAGCAAAAGCTTCTTGAAACCTGCTATGCGTACAAAAATACCGAATGACAGATGTTGCTAACCCGCATCAGGTTATTTTGGATGAAGAAGGATTAATCGAAGATAATGAGCGATATTTTGAGAGTAAGTGGATTGAGAGCTTATGAGTTGATGGATTAACAACCCGTTCAGATGATTAAGGTCATGAATGAGTATAAATGTGTGAAGCTGCTTCAACTATTTGAAGTTAAGAAAGTGGCGCAATAAGGTTGTTACTTAATAATGTTTAAGAAGACAAGGGTAATATAGTCATTTCAATTGTTATTTATAATATAACCGGTCTTTTTGTTGATTTCAGAATAATATTTAAAAGTTTTGTTGGCTTAAATGTTGATAAAAAAGTAAGTGTTTCATCTCCAAAAAATGGAGAAAGTAAGTTGTTATTTTTTGGTATTTACCCTTTTTTTTATTCAAATTTCCAAATAAACTAAATTCATTTCATTAAAAATAAAAATACAATATAACAAAATAAAAAACATACGAAATGTATAATAAAGATACGATAAAAAAACATACGCAACTTAAGAAATACATCAAATTATAACGAAACTAATTATTCGGATTCCGTTGTTGAATTTGTTCCCATTGATGTCGTTGCCAAACATGCTCGATGAGACATCGTGGAGCCTTGCGTGTTTGCGTTTATCATGTAGTTCTTTGGCTTTTTTTCTTTGCACTGCGCAACGTTCAATCTGTTGGAATTTAAGATATCATAACAATTATATATTCAAGTAAACATCATCAAAGCATGCAGCGGAAGTAAGAATCATAATACATGTAATTAATTAACCGAATATAAGAGAATATGCGTACCTTAATGATTTCTAGCGAAACAAGAAATCAATCAAACAAGAACCAATTAAACCCTAACTTAGGGTTTAGTAAAATTCGACCAACACCAAGTCGAATGGGAAAAGGTCACAAGCAAAAGTATGTTTGTCCTTCGTTATTGTACACACGTATTACAAGCGTTTCAATGAGAAAAACTAGGTTCTTGATCACAATAGATTTACCAAACACTTTCTAATGTTCAAGGTTACTCGCAAATCCCTTTACGTGGGGTTTCACTCGTCGACCTGTGAACAAGATAGGAGAAAAGAAGAAGTTTGGCCTTCTATTGAAATCAAGTGTGTCAAGGGATGAATACATAGGGATGTATTTATACCCTTATGGTTGAGATCAAGTTTACAATGGTTTCCGATGTGGGATTCCATTGTTTTGCCATAAACAAGCCCAAGAGAGGATTTCTAGAACCTTCTCTTGTCTTGTTTCATTTTCTTCGTATCCCATTGACATTTACCGACCATTATTCAATTCCATTAATTACCTAACGCTCTTTAGTCATTTATTGTGAATTTTAATAATTAATCATAACTTAATATATTAATTATTAAAACATTGAAACTCATACGTAATGTGTGCAATCCCGAAGTGTCGTATTCGAATCCGGTCATACTTTATTAATATACATCCACAAAACTAACAGCTCCCACTTGGATATACATTAATATAGTAATGACATTGGTTAGTCTAGCATAACACCCCAATGCCCCCAGAACGATCCTGAGTGTGGTTTCCTGGATAAAACCTTTTGATGAATCATCATCATACTTATCCTTTTGTTTCTAATACCACGTTAATCTGGATATGGAATTGAGTCATTCCATAATTAACTATTCTGTTTCTCGTTATATCTGATTGAACAAGATTACCAAATCATCTGAACGTATTCCAGATGGATCTTGGGTACGGCCGTACAAACATCTTGTCAAAACCTACGAGGGGCCCAGCAGTATTATACTTCAAAACAAATTTGAAGGAACAAATTATTTCTTGACTACAAGCATAACCCATGAACTTTGCATCACTTCTGAAAATAGCCCTTATAACCACCAGTTACGGATAGCATTAGACTACTTTACAGAAAATGAGCTACATCCACAGCAATTATCTGGTATCTCAAGTCTGAGGATAAATATTCATGATTTACTTTAATGACAAAGGTCCATAAAGTATAATCATGCAGTTGGGATCTGTCATATATTCAATTTATTCAATTTATTGAATATCATGTGAATTTTGGCATGTCCTACGCATCAATATACTTAAGTATATTCTACCAAAACTTAAATTTGTCTTAATTCAATGATATTCCCATATCATTGATTGACAAAGGACTATTTAGAATAACATAAGTTATTCATGGATTAAACATGCAAATACGGAATACAATCTATTATTTTTGACAAAAATACACCGTTGGTCCCTGAACTTTCCACAAAGCATCGCCATGCACCCTACCTTTCTAAAAACATCGTGTGGCGTCCAAAACATGGGAATTAGAGGCCGAATGCGTCCCTTGACCACTTTTGTCACAGTCAACGCTCATCTTTTGGTATGTTCTCAAGGGCATAATAGGCAAACTACATTTATCACCACACTATGGTTAAATCAACCAAGAGTGATAGTTTAAGGAGTAACTAAGAACTATGCTTCGCAACTTGAGCCTCTCTTTTCTAATACGCTAGTTATTTTCACGCGAAACCAATTAACCCACAAACCAAACACATTTACACACCATAATAACACACACCCTTATCCAGATACCCATTTCCAGAAGGCAAAGACCCAACTAACATTCCAACATTACAATGTCTTTTGGAGACAATGTGATCACTGATATGGCAGATTATATCACCAACATGCCAGATAACGTGACCACTAATATTATGAACCGATTGCCACTAAAAGATGCGGTAAGGACCGGTAGTTTAGCCAGAAGCTGGAGGTTTAAGTGGACTTTGCTGACCGATGTCATAGTTGATGAGGATTTGTTGTACTATTTAACAAATACCTTTGATGGGAGGCATATTACTAGGCTTTTACTTCAGCTTATTGGGCCAGTAAGAAGGTTTGTGTTTTCCATAGTGCCCAAAACGCTATTTGGACAAGACGACTTCAATTATGAAGACATTCATGAGTGGCTTTTGTTTTTGGTTCGGGTCGGAGTTGAGGAGGTCACAATTCGAAACTGGTATGCTGATCCAGTTACTTTGCCAACCCAACTTTACTATCGTCAAGAGTTGAAATTTCTAGAACTTCATTGTTGCACTTTTCCCACTATGACAAGTTTTAGGGGTTTTCCAAATCTACTCAACTTAGACTTGTGTAATGTCAATTTTCATAGTGGTACAGTTTGGGACTTAGTTGCTGGTTGTCCCTTGCTTGAGTCTCTAAAATTGGATCGTTGTAGTACAAACGAAATGAGACTATGGGATATTGCAATTCTTAGGAATTTGAAGATGTTAAATTTTTCATTTGGTATTTCAAATCATCCTATGACAATAACAACTTCCAATATCTTTCAGTTGTCAAATGTTCCTAAACTTGAGACCCTTACCATGGATTTTCAAGACTTCAATGTAAGACCTATTCTTCTCGTTTTCACTTCAACTTACATATAATGTTAACGTAATTTCTAACGTTGATGCAATGTTAGCATTGAAACTAAAGGAAATTCGTCCTTTTGTATTGTAGTTGTTGGAAGAAGGTACCTCCTAGATGAGTGTCCGTGTGGCCTTTCTATCCCTCAAGTGTCTTGAGATATACGGGGTCAATTTTGGGAATAATGCACTGGTTTCATTGACCGTTAAAATGATTCGTGGGTCTCCAAATATGCAAAGGCTAGTAACCAGGGTAAGTGGAATGCATATGTATGAAAGACATCATATTAAATTCCAATGGTTGTGCATATGAATATTTCTCTCATTTTTCAGGCCTTATACACGCCTACTTATATACCTTTGGAGATTGATTCATTTGATGTACCCATCAACAGAATGACCACGGGGCAACTTCAAACTGTGGTGTTTCATTATTTCCCTACAATAGAGAATGAAATAGCCATAATATGGTTGATACTTGCATGTTCCCCCTTACTGAAGAAAATTTATATCATTGACTGCAATTTGACTACTGATAAGAATGAAAACATCAGGTTGAACTGGGATTTGGCAAGGAGGCTATTGAAACTCCCTCGAGCTTCCCCCACAGCCGGGGTAGATTTCTTTTACTAATTCGAGTTTATGTATGGGTTGAATACCCTAAGACAACTGTTTTCGTTTAAGTATGTTGCTACTTACTTGCTCACCAAATGTAATGGCAAGTTTGACTTTAGGAAGTCAAACGTGCAAATGGTAAAGGTTATTTGGCATTTGCAATTTTTACAATGCCTATGTTGGTCACCAAATGTAATGGCAAGTTCGAATGTTTATATTTGTGTCTTTATGTTTAGTGTTCTTTGTAATGAATATATTGTTTTTGAGTTTTATATGGGTCGGTAAGGATTTAATGGGTTGCAATTAATTAATTTCACAAATTACAGCGTAGGTCCCTAACCTTGTAAACTCAATGTAGCATGTTGTGAACATGTCACTACATTTTGGGCGGGAACTACGTTTACGCAAAAGGTAGACAACCTTAAGGACCAAGTATGAAATAAAATTTGTTATTAAACCCCTTCACTGTCTCTTCACTGAGAAGGTATTAACTTTAGCGCGTAACCCAATAAACCCATCAACAAGCTTTTCCTCACACATTTCCCGATGGCAGAAGAATTCCTAATGTTGAACGAACTCATGGAAGTGGCCGGTTCACCACGATTACATGAGCGTATGAGCCTCTGGTTTGGTCAAGAGGCTGTTGAAGCAGGGTTTTTTAAAAACCTTATTCTTGCCGCTATTGATAATCTCAAGAGGATGATACCAAAGCGAAGGGAGCTGATTCAGGAAAATGAAGCTTTGGGACCGCGTGGTGTGGCGCTTGACTCTTTGGAGGCGTTAAGGAAAACCCAGGCCATTGAAATCGACCTACTTGCATGTTTGATCAAGGTGTATGGTCAAGCTGATGCTAATATTTGCATGCAGGAAGGTTTTGTTGAGGAAATGGCTAAAAATAATTAGTGTAATGGGGTCTTAATTTAGGGTAATTCCAGGAGTAGTTTAATGTGGTCTTTTGGGTTCTTGTTTTAGGCTTTTAATGTTCTTGTAGGCTAATTGCCAATATTATGCATATATAATTCTATGGTTTCTCGTTTAATCTTTTTGTTGTATCCTGTTGTGTTTACTGTTCTTATGACCACAAACAAACACCCCTTTATGTCAGTAAATACATACACAGTGGGAGGGAACAAGCGAATATAACAAACCAAACACCCCTTTTATGTACTGTTTGTAACGGAAAAAACCAAACACCCCATAATATGATGAAAACCAAACACAGTTGATATAAATTTCGTAACAGCAAAATCAAACACCCCCTTTATTAACAATATTTCGTTGTTTATGGCCCGTAATGACTTCCATGGGGCAAACCTATTTATCTAATGTCACAAATTGTAACCTCTATCGGTTTGACTTTCCTAAGTCAAATAACTAATGCAAATGACACAAAAGGGAAACGGTTTGCCATCGTCACCAAAATATCACTCTTGGTTGATTAACTAGAGTGTAGTACATAGTTGGTACCTAAAGTCGTATGTCATGGTTGATTTAACCATAGTGTGGTGATAAATGTAGTTTGCCTATTATGCCCTTGAGAACATACCAAAAGATGAACGTTGACCGCGACAAAAGTGGTCAAGGGACGCATTCGGCCTCTAATTCCCATATTTTGGACGCCACACGACGTTTTTAGAAAGGTAAGGTGCATGGCGATGCTTTGTGGAAAGTTCAGGGACCAACGGTGTATTTTTGTCTTAATGAAAACAAACTTACACAGTACTTTAATTCATTATTAAATAATAATTGCTTAACATCCCTTATCCAAATACTAAATAGATCAATGCATGATAATTCTAGTTAATGAATTATTCCTCAAGTCATGACAGTAATACTTGTTTGTCAAGGTATAATTTCAATTAACCTTTGATCTATCGGAATTTTGAGAATACTAATTTCAAGAATTCAATAAATGAATTTCTTGTATGTGTTTACACACATCTTGATATTGACACAATATTCCATAAGGTGCGTGACATCCTCAACCACCTATTTATGTCAATCATCTTTTACACTTCCAAAGTTAAAGTATTCTTATTCTTTAATGTATAATGCAACTATGCTCTTAGTTGAGTACATCTAGTTGGCATGGTCATCATTAATGATACCATAACTAGAATTGAGTATCATCTCAATTAAACTAGCATTATTGTATACAAACCACAATATGCTCCTTTAAACATCCGTAAACTTTGAATAGTTGTATTGTTTGGTGCCTACCAAAACCTCAAGTTTGTTTGGCAATGACAATTACTTAACAATTGCCTGTATGTATATTGATAGAATCGGGAGCAGCTCCAGGCTGTAGAATATGATTCTAAATCAAAATATATTCCTTTTAAGAATTTTTATTACAACTTTCAATCAATGTTGTCAAATCATCTTTTATTAAAGCATGATACAACAATATCAATACATAACATGATGTACATGATGAATCTACAAGTCATACTTAGATTTCATTCATGTTCTATCTTTATCAAAGATATGTATCCATTTTTCAATTGATATATCATGTTCCATTAGATTAATTTATTTACCGCATATGTTTATTAGCAATAAACATATATTTCAAGGTTGTATATCTTATTTTCTAAATCTTTCAAGTGAAGTTTCATTCAAATCTAAATTAAACTCAACATTTAATTTAAATGAAATTTTACTTTCATATATGATTTAAGAAAATAAACATAATACTCCCATAGCTTTCAGGAATAATTAGGAGCTATCTTATTTTAATTATAAATCAAAACTTGGATTTAATATTTAAACATAAGAATCATCTCATAGATGCATGCATATATCCATTAACGGATTCTTGCAATTTGTACATTCCAAAGATTATGTGAATTCATAAAACTCCTTTGTATTACTTATTGTCCTCGCAAAAGTAATCACACAAGAAAGAGTTATTGATGTTAATTGTCAAATTTCATATAAATGAAACTAAGTATGACAATTATAATCTTTATATATTTAATGTGCATAGGAAAGAATATTCAATCACAGTTAATTGCTTAAATTTTGATTAATAATCTTATCACATACACTAAATATGTGTACAATATTGTCCATATGATTTCTACACAAAGATTTAAACCACTAGGGTTTTTCTTCTCTTAAAGAAACTCATCTTCATTAAGATAAACCAAGTTTTCAAAGTTGATTTATCTTTATGGACAACATCTCAACATTCATAGTATGAGCAATTTACCACAATTCAATATTTTGTAAATTCATCATTATGATTAACATGCTTACATTGATCCTGTAATTCATATTACTCAGCATATCAATCAAATATCCGAGATATCCTTGCAAATCTATGAATGAGAATTCCATCATCTTGAGGTTTAACATTTACATGTCTAGCCTCAACATGATATTCACTAGTGTATTTTAGAAGATTATGTATCTTGTAACTTTATCTTTTCAAGATAAAAACTCCCACTTGTTTTAGTAATTTAAAGACTATCCATAAATACTTAGCAAGTAGAGCAACAATAAAATGTTCTCTTTTAGGACATTACAAATACACATTGACAGTTCCTGACATTAGTTTGTTAATAAACTACTCATAAGTAGTTTAACAAATTCAGAACTTTAATTTTAAGACGTAATGTGATTCATCACATTCTATAATTTATGGTGTCTTATTTAATCTTCTAGGTTGGAGTTTTATTTAGTATATTCAATCCATACTCAATTTTCTAACCTTGATAACTTTTAGGAAGAAAAGAAGTTATAGTTATCTTGAATCAAACTATATAAATAGAGTTTGATTCTTCTAACTGGACATCCCACTTGACATTATGGTATTTCATTAGAATTAATATTGAAAGATAATCAATATGTAAGATAACCATATACTCTTTGGCTTACCTATTTACCAACCAAGTCAAACCTAATGGTATAATAGAATTTTTAAGCTAATTGCATACTTTATAACACAAGTACTCTTTGACCAAGTCAAAAGACATAATAGTTATAATCCCACTATACGTTATAAGTCATTGATCAACTCATTGACTTTATGTATATGTTTTAATAAAAAAACATAACAAGTTAACATCCTACTTTATATTATAAGTCTTGTATTAATTAAAAGACTTCATGTTTGTGACTTTATAAAGAAAACATAAACATGTATAATTAAAGTAGTTATGAACACCCCTTATTGGTTTCATTAATAATTTCAAGTTAATCTATTACTCCATCTATTTATGTCATTCTGTGAATACATAAACATTTAATTGAAGTAGTCTTTTTTATCTTATTGACGCATGTTCTAATAGATGTCTAATTTCGAAACTGTAAATTATCATAGTTCCATTACATCAGTTGATCTGCTGGTAATGAAAGAATGAAATTTACCTTTCCATTGTAATCTAGTCCAAGCTCTCACATGACGTAAATTACAGTTTCAAGTGTTTCTTGAATTAGATTTAAATCATATCTTTATTAGTTGTTTCTTTCACACAATTAAAGACTTCTCCCACTTGTGCATGCAACAACCTCATTTAACAAATAAACAACACAAAACATGTTTGCTTATGTAATCAATATGATTGTGTCATATATACTAGCAAGTAGATGTAGGACTACTTTGTTTAGTAAGGAAACGCCCATAACTATCCTTAAAACATAAGTGTCTACAATTGGAAAGTATCTTGAAGATAATCTGGGTTACTACACAGAAAATAAAGCTTGTAGCTCCCACTGAATTATTGAACATTACAATAACTCTATATTCAGTAATACAACACAACGCTCCCACTGGATTTGACAACATTGTAAGTGTTTCATTACCAGTGAAAACAAATTGCTTGCTTTTACTTTTCTACACTTTTGAAAAACCCAAACATAACAATTACTCCGGTACTAAAATGTGTATTCTACTATGTATATGATGGATTATCCATCAACGCTTATTAACTTGAAGAATTTTGAATGCAATTTCTTCCTTAATAGGTCTACTATCCCCACAATGGTATGTTGCACCTTTAAAATGTTTAAAGCACAACAACTAGATAAAAAAATGCTAGCTTGCCTTTTAACAATTTTGCGATAATCTATCGATCTTCTAATAACTCATATTTTCCATTTAACCAAATATCATGTTTGTTTTAAAAGAATTCATTCACCAAATGAGGGTAATGAAATTTCTATGGAAAATAGGATGTGCAATTTTCTTAACTATTAAAGATTGGTATGAGTTATATTAGAATGTAGATAATTCTAATGTCCCTGTCATACATTTCTCAATCATAAAAAGGAATAGGATTTAGTCTCATTCTTCTCTCATGGAAAAAAGACTTTGTGTGTCTTTTCAGTAAATTTTTCTCAATCAAACATAATGTTTGAAAGCAGAACTGGATTAATTTACCAATTTTAAGACCAAACCACGTTTACGGTTTTAATGTTGCATTAATACATAGAAAAGAATTACAAAATTCAATTTTAGTATTTTCGATAATAAAACCTTTCAAGAAAATTAATTACCCATGGTAAATAAACATATAACCATTTAATTTTCACTGAAAACTAGGATCCAAATTGACATAGTTTCATCACATAGTTGATCTGCTAGTGATGAAAGTATTCAATAAGGCACGAGTCGAATCGGACTTAATAATGATTTCACCTTAAACATGTTTCCACTTATACCCACTTTATAGTTTGTCACTATTGAAACCATTTTAGTACCGTCGCATCAATCAATTAAAAGTTTAAGATTTTGAAAGCTCAAAACATGATTTCACCATTATTAAATCCGGTTTATAATTTTATTATGAAATTACCCTTTTGCTTACTATCATGTCACAAACATGTATAAACAAATAGCAACTAAATAAAAATAAACAACTTAAATAATGAACATGCAAAATAAATCAATTAACACACACAATTTGTAAAACCCACATTTTCTTGACGTGATTAAATTACTAAAATACCCTCCATTTTGAAATTTTGAAGAATTGAGTACATTCACCAAACAAGCCCTGAATCAAAAACGGTTATCGTACAACCACAAATATGAACTTGTAATTTCAAGTAAATGTTAATTGAGCTACTACAACATCATATGAACTCAAGAATATGAAATTGGGATTAAGAGATAAATATTGCACGTTACGTAACCTAACGGGTCCGAAAACCTCCAAAACTTGTACACAACTTACAAAATAAATACCACAACATAACCTAAGTATTATTTGATAAATAAAAGTCAAAAATTTGTTACTATCTTGACTATAAGGACCGGCCTTAAAGGGGGAAATGCCCTAAAAATTTGGTAAATATTGATTATCTCATTAATTTGATTATCTACATCCTAAAATAAGTCTAGACCTAAAAAAATAAAACTCCCTTCTTCCTCCTCTTCATACCAACGACCCACCATCACACCACCATTCAAAATTCTTGTTCCTTGATCCTTGGTAATTAATTGTACGTGTTCGTGGAAGCATTTGGTGCACATTGGTGATCATTTGGAGGCTTTTGGAGGCATCCTTGGTGTTTATTTGTCCCATTCGAAACCTACATCAACCCTTAAAGGGTTTGGTATTTTTATTGCCCTCTTGATTAATTCCTTGTGTTCCTTTTATCTTGAATATCATTATACGCAAAGATCAAAAAGCTACAAATTGATATACATAAACTATACATATAACCGACCCATGATAATCTTTATGAGAGAATTGATAAACTTTGATTACCTTGATGATTTTTTATGTTTGATGATGATAACATGTTTATAATGATGATATGATATGAATTAGATAATTAATTTGTTAATTATTGGATTAAAAGGGGTAAAGGAATTAGGGTTTATGCGTTGTTGATTTGGGACAGATTTGTTAGCCGAATATGTATGCATCATCAAATGAGTTTGGTAAATGGTTAGTTCATAACTTTTGTTTGTAAACTCAGTTTAAGGTCCAAATTAAGTGTTCCAATTGGTTTGGATGTGATTGAGGTTGATTTGGTTGTGTTTTTGAATTTTATGTGATGATATGCCAAAACTGTGATTGCAGAAATTATTTTCAGTCGTGGTTTATGATTGTTCATCTCTAAACCAGAAGGAATTAGAAGCTCTCCTTTTGCAGGACTTATATTTTGGTTATGTGTGACCTTCTGGAATTTTTGTGGATTTTTCCAAGGTGTTTAAATGGTTATGTTAAGTACTTTCTGCATGTTTGTGCAGAAAATTTTCTGGGTAGGTCTGTGAAAACGATTTTTCATATGGAGCTACACTTAAAAATAAAATCTGGAAAAATTCATGTAGACTCTCAAGACATATGTGCTTCTGTGAGAATTTTGGTGATTTTTATTTTGGGGTTCTGATATGTTTGAAAAATTCGTTTAGTGGGCTAAATTCTGTTATAAAACCAGTCATTTTATATGCATGTGTCACATATATGTTTAATGTGTTATTTTGATGGTTTGGTGCCCTAATGCATGTTCCACATGGAGTGTGTCCTTAAATGTTGGGTTGACTAAATGGAGTACATGCTTGGCCTAATTGGTAATTTTGTGATATTTGGTGGGCTTATGTGGCGGTTTGGTTAATTATGTGGTTTATATGCTAATTTGATAATTAAGAAGGGTTAAATTGTAAATGGTGAAACTAGAAGGACTAAAAATGTAAATATGGACATGTCGTGTGTAATTCGACCTAAAGATAGTTAAGGGGCTGTTTATTGCATTTTGAAAGTTATGTGGCTTATGTGTTGATTATCATAGTTAATGGTTTAAATATGGAGATTGGGAAATTAAAGGATTAAAATGGAAACTTTGTAAACTTAAGGGTGTGAAGTGTAATATTTGAATGTTTGACTTTCTTGACTTAAGTTGATATGTTATAATGTGTGTATGATCAATTGTGACCTTTGACTTGTGATATTAACACTTTAAACCCTAAAACATGTTCGGTGACCTAATGAAACCCTAATTTCACAAAACCTCTCTAAAATGGAATCCTTAATATTTATGAACACGAGAACTTGATAACATGATGAAACTAACCTATGAGAATGTGTTAACATTCGGGAACTTACTAAATTTGGAAATCTGCTAATTATGGGAACCTGCCATTTATGGAAACCTTCTAAATAAAGAAACTTACTAAAAATAGAAAGTCTTCTAAAATGCTTAAACTACTTAAAGTGGGAAGTTACTAAATATGGAAAGTTACCTAAAATAGAAAGCTGCTATTTTCGGAAAGCTGCTAAAAATGGAAAGATAACTAAAAGAGGTAACTTACGCAAACCGGACTTTTCTTGATTCGTGTTCGTTCTCTTCTAGGTTCGGTGAAGCCGGAGTGATTCTTTTCTCTCGTTATTTATTGATCTTGCTTTTGCATTTGGACTAAGGTACATATATTCTGACCTATCTACAGGTTTCTCATACATTCTTGTCTTTCCTCTTCCCTTGATATCTTGAACCTTGTTATATTCTCTTGATTATTGAACCTTGTTATGTCCCTCTTGATTATTGAACCTTGCTTGAAACTTACGCTATTATTCTTGAACCTTGACATAACCTTGTCATGATACCCTTGTGACCTTAACCTTGAACCTTGGTGGGAGTTGGATACTCTTGGGATATTATAACGGGAGGTGAAATCTCTTTTCCTAAAGTTATGACATGGAAACATTTAAAGGATAAATTATTTTATAACTTCACTCAAGACTAATCTTCTAACTGGGCTTGTATTATGAACTTTTCTAAACAAATGATGGGAACCTACTAAATGGATCTTT
Organism: Artemisia annua; assembly: GCA_014162995.1. Taxonomy (NCBI): domain Eukaryota; kingdom Viridiplantae; phylum Streptophyta; class Magnoliopsida; order Asterales; family Asteraceae; genus Artemisia; species Artemisia annua. The sequence continues at coordinate 83,129 of LBNU01036992.1, read as the reverse complement.
GATTTAAACTCTCATTATGATCCTTTGATTTTGAACTATGGGACTTTGGGGAAAATGGAATAATGAACCCTGGGGATGGGAACCTTGACTTGGACCTCACCATCTTGACTCATTGGATACTACATCCTTGGTTGACCTCTTGATACTGAACTCTTGATATTGGTCCCTGATATTGACCTTTTGACCTTGACACTTAATATTGAACCTTGACTTGAACCTTGACCTTGGCTTGACACTTGTATTTGATATTGGACCTTGACTACTTGACCCCTTCAGTATTTTACCCAGGAGCTACTTGTTGTGGAGTAGCCACCACCATAGTATTGATGCACCAATGCTATGTACTCTAGCGTGGCTGGAGACATGTCCCACGCCGTCCCTGATTCTTGTTATCGACTGCTGCTATGATTATTATTATTATTATTGTTATTGGCCAGCAGGGGCGTATGGATGCATCCTAGTCTTGTCTTGTCTTGATACTTGCTTGGGCTACGGCCATCTTGATTATGATTTGGACTACAGTTATTATTACTTGGTGACTGGGCTTGCATGCAATGCGACCCTTCACTGCTTGGGAGTTGATCACTCCATCTTGGGTTACTTGACTTGATTCTTGTTTGTGCCTGGGGAATAAATACTGAAGCCTTGAAACTTGGTAACCTTGACATTGAAGACCTGGTAATTCTTGATTATATACTTGACGACCTTGATACTG
>LBNU01036992.1:54558-68911 GCA_014162995.1 Artemisia annua | reverse complement strand
AGATATGGTGAGTTGAATACCATACAATTTTTGGCAAATTGTCAGCCATAAACGGATTTGAGATATCTTTACCTAGAGCCGTTTGCTCTTGGATTAGCCAGTCCTTATGTGGGTTAGACATGGTGGACTGATAACCATTTGTTGTGTCAGTGCAAGGCACTTCCACTAAACAAACTCCAATGAAGTCTACCCCAAGTCCATTTTACACAACTTTTGAAAATTCTTTCAAACACCCCAAGCAGTCTCCTGCTTAGACTGCTTTTCTATGAGCTTCAAAAGCTGGCCTTTTGTCTCATCCTCCTTATCTCCTAACAATTTCTTTTCCAGTATAGCCTTAAAAACTCTAGGAGGGATTGGGTATTCCACCTCTGCAAGCATGTAAATGTGTGCAGTCTTCAATGTTAAGACAATGAACTGCACAAATAGAAAACTACCTCCAATATCTCACTTCTTGTTGGTGAGTTACTTTCCAGATATCATTTGTCTTACTTGGAGGATCAAACATAACTCTTAAGTCTCCCAAAAGAACCTTCTCAAAATCATCCTCAGGTGCACCATCTCCATATGTTGCCCCCATAAGCTTGTATAACTCCTTCAGATCATCCCTGGTTAATTCATGCAGCATAGCTGGGAAGTTTAAGTAAAGATTTTCAGTATAATCTTCTCTTATGATTTTGTATGATGCTCTGTTGTTTCCTTGCTTGATGATCTGCATGTTTACAACTTTTGCAGGTGTTTCAAACTTTGTGTCATAGTTTCTATGGTTTGAGAATCAGATGAAGATTCTTGCACACTTTCTTTCTCATCAGTTTTCTTTGATCCCCTTTTGCCAGTGGTCTTTCTCTTGGATCTTCTTAATAATGGCTCTTTTATTTCTTCCTCCTTTATCACAGGGAGATCCTTTGTAGATTCAGCAATGTTCTCAACATCAATAACTGTTTCAGATGTAGCAGCCTTAGAAGATTCCTCAGTTTTCTTTTCTTGAGATCCTCCTTTTGAAGTGTTGTACATTGCCTTTTAAGTCCATAATATTGTGCCTCTTTTTCTGAGTTCATAGGGAGAAAGTGTATAGTCCTTCTGTATCCCATGTAATAGGCTAGCTCTATTTGTCCTGGAGACATGCCTTGGAATTGAGACATCTTCCAGTTGCACTGATTGCACAAATATTTCTTCATTCCATACAACACTTTACTTTCTAAGAGATTCTTCCTCTTATTTTTAGAACTTCTTAGTGAACTGATCATGACATCCAGAGCTTGATTATTCTTCATATTGATAAAATCCACAAGTTGTGCTGTCTGCTGATCCTCACTGAGGCTTTGGTCTGCAAAAAGTTCAATAGCCTTTCTTCTTATTTCATGATCTGTGGCAATCATTTGCTTGATCTCATCCTGAGTTGGCTGATATGGCTCCTCAGCCATCTTTTTAGTCTTGTGCTGTTTAGTAGTATTGAGATCCTCTGCTAATTTTCTAGCCAATTCAGCATCTTTGGCTTGTAATGCTTCTAGTCTAGCTTTCTCAGCTTGATCCTCTGCTTGAATTCTTGCAATCTCAGCTAGACTTGCTGCTTCTTCTCTTTCTTGTCTCTTAGTTTTCTTGGGCTGAGGAGCTTCTTCCACCATGATTTGCTTTCCTTTACCTCCTCTTCTTGTGGTAACCCCAGCCTCACTAACAGACTTAATCTCTGTAGCAGGTTTAACCTTTTCAGCAGACTTAATTTTAACTTCTGTACCAGACTTATCCTTAGCAGACTTAACCTTTGCAGCAGACTTAACCAGATCATCAGCAGGCTTAGTTATCTAAAACTCTTCTGTTCCCACTTTCTTTTTCAACAATTTCTTTTGCTGACTTTGACTGAGAGTGTTAATTAAAATATCAGGTGCTTCCATTCCTTTAGGACTAACTTCTGAATTTTGAGGAAGTTTGTCTTTTATAGGAGTCTGGAGATCTTGATCATCCAAATTCCTCCTCTGTTTGAAAGAGTCTTCAACAGTAGCATCCTCAGTATCACTGAATACCATACCAAAAGCTTTCATTGCACCTTCCAGCTTTTGTACCTTCTTGACCAATTGTTCAATAGTAGCACCCATGGTTTGCTTTGTCTCCTNTTTTGAGGAAGTTTGTCTTTTATAGGAGTCTGGAGATCTTGATCATCCAAATTCCTCCTCTGTTTGAAAGAGTCTTCAACAGTAGCATCCTCAGTATCACTGAATACCATACCAAAAGCTTTCATTGCACCTTCCAGCTTTTGTACCTTCTTGACCAATTGTTCAATAGTAGCACCCATGGTTTGCTTTGTCTCCTTTAACTCAGTTTCAAGCTCCTCTATCTTATTTGCAAGTTGTGTGAGAGTTGCCTTGCTTGTTGAGGATTGTTCCTCCTCATGAGTTGTGGTGTGGGTGTGAGTTTGTGGAGATAGTTGTGGTGGTGTAGAGGATGTTTGCAAGGTGCCAGGAGAGCTAGATGAACCATGTTCAGGGATAGAGACATCGGGGTTATCCATTGGTTGGGATGAGTTATCACTTGCAGATGATGAAGAGGTACCTGCATTGTCAGTTCCACCAGGCAACATAGCAGGGAGCAAGGGTTTGAATTTCCCTTTAAAACTCCTTTTCATATTTGCAAAAACCTTCTTTTTAAATGGGATGACCATATACTGAAGTTTATTAATTGTTTCCACATCTAGCACCATTTGCAAAAATCTTGGATACATCAAAAACTTTGTGGTGCTTTTAGAATTTGTTACCATTGCTTCAAAAATCATTTTTGAAAAATCAGAAGTTTTATTTGTGGAGAGAAAAATTAATGCAGAAGCAAGATTGCTACCAAATTGATCCCATCCACCACGCTTAGAACCTAAACATTGAAGCAAATGATGAATTAAGAACCTCCAATTTGGAGTAAATTGACTTCTCCAAAACGTAAAAGTACCATCAGTAAGGTATCCTATTTTCTTCGTACCCTTAAAAATCTTTTTATTTGACAACATAGTAATTCCTGAGGCATCATTTAATTGAAGACTACTTCTAATGGAAGCCTCAGTAACAGAGAAAGCAGTATTATCTATGGTTGCCCTTAACTCTTGAGTCCCATCAGCAAGAGTTTCGGCAGTGGCAGTCTGCCAAAACTGTTTGACTAGGGAATCGTAAATGATGGGGTGACATGTTAATGCATACCTGATGTAAGAACCCTTCAGAAATTCCACGATTTCATGGAAGTCATCACTACCCTTTGGTTTCTTCAAGAACCCAACCTGATTGTGCTTGTTACAGTACTTCATTCTTGCAATAGTTTTTTCGCTTTGAAAAAGTACTTTTGAAAAGGTGTTGATGATGAGTTTAAATAGCCAAGAGTGAAAACAGAGGATGCGATTTTCTTGCCGAAAATAAGTGATTTATTTGTTACAATAATTTTGGAGAGAAAATAAAGATAAAGATTGAAAATAAAATCAAATATTATCCTTTTATACTCCTAGAATATTGTAAAACTGTAACGGTACTATTTAAACAGTGAAAGTCATTTGGGCCGATGACCAGTACTAACGGTCATAAAAGTACACTGCCAAACTTAATTTTGGTCAACCAGACTTAATCACCCGACTTAACTGATAATCAATAGTGACTCAAAAGAAATCTGAACATAGCCTCTGTATGTCTGCAATCCATATCTTCCCTGCAAGAGTTAGTCCAAAAACCACAAGAAGACATATATATGCACCCAACTTAAACACCTTTATTATGCACATTAATTCAAATTGTTAGCAAGAATGATTTTTATTTTCAAATTATACATTTAACCTCCCCTTAAATGTAGCTAGGTATCATGTAATTTTAAGAAACAAAAAAAAAAACTTTGTTATGCATGAAAATGTATATAAAATACTTAATCCAAAACAAAGTGTTAGGAATACAAATATTCCTAGGAAAGACTCGGTCACCTCATTTATGTAATAGAATAGTTATAGCTCGTAGTTACATTAATAGTTATTTAGTATTTAGATTAGTTAAGTAACACCGTGGAAGATGGACGGGTCTCTTACCCACTGTATACCTGATCCACAGCCCATACGGGGCATTTTTCTTTTATTTCTTGTAAGACTATAAATACCCTTCTCCACATGTGGAGAGGGTTGGTGCTTTTCATTCTCTTAATCTAAACCTACTAGTATTTCTCTCTCTTTCTCTCTCTAGAAAACACCCACTCTCTTCCTCTCTCTAAATTCATTCGATCCAAACACACCTTTATTGCCTAGATCTTGTTTGTTAAATGTTACAATTGGTATCAGAGCCATGGTTACATTCTTGGGATAGCTAGCTTTAAGATTTCTAGGTATAGTTTGGTGAAATTTTTTTTGGTTCGAATGGTTTTTTTTTTAAAAAAACCTAGCTCGTTGCATTTTTTATGGTTAGATTTTTTAGTTTGTTGTACTTTCGTGTTTAGGGTAAATAGATTCATGTTAGTTTGAAGTTTGGTGGCTTGAATCGTTCATTTGGATAAGTTTTTGGTGAATTTAGTGAAGTTTTGTTAAGAAATTCATAGTTGAGGTTTGTGTGCCAAGAAGTGGTAAGAGGTGTTAAGAGGTGTTTTTAGTTGAGGTTTGTGTGGTGTGGTTTGTTTGTTTTCCATTTATGGTATAAGGGACAAAAGGCAGTGATAGTGACATGGGTATAGAGGACAAAAGGCAGTGATAGTGACATCTTCATCCCACTCGACATAGATTTGTCTCCTGTGATTTGTGTACTGAGGTTTGTCTCCTGTGGTTTGTGTCCTACGATTTGTATCCTGAGGTTTGTGTACTGAGGTTTGTTTTCTGCTGGTTGTGTACTGTGGTTTGTCTCCTGCAGTTTGTGTCCTGCGGTTTGTATCCAGAGGTTTGTATACTGTGGTTTGTCTCCTGCGGGTTGTGTACTGTGGTTTGTCTCCTGTGGTTTGTGTCTTGTGGTTTGACACTTGTGATTCAATTTACAATCATACCATTGACATTGCATCGTGTGAAGTGATTACTTTACGGTTTCTTGTGTTGATTTGATAAAATCCCGCGAAAGAATCTATTTCTCGATTAAATCACGAAAGTTGTAAAATCCCGTAAGTAATTTACATAATGGCTAGCAGTTCTTGTGATGACATTCAAGCGGCAGGATCAGATACTCGTCCTCCTATGTTAGATAGGACAGACTATGAATCATGGGCACAAAGGATTCGCTTATATTTTTTAGGCAAGGAGAACGGCGAAAACATTCTTCGATCCATCGATGAAGGACCATTTCAATTGGGAACAACTAGGGATACCATTACCACGGGTGAGGATGGAAGTGTCACCCTTGGTATCGATAGACCTCGCACTTACAAGGATCTCAATGAAGAGGAAAAGAAGCGTTATGAAGCTGACATTAGAGCTTCTAACATAGTCATCCAAGGTCTACCAAAAGACATATACAAGCTCATCAACTTCAACACTGAAGCTAAAGCTGTTTGGGACAATGTCAAGATGCTTCTTGCCGGTTCTGAATTAACCAAAGAGGATCGAGAATCACTGCTGTATGACGAATTTGAGCATTTCAAGATGAATCCTGGTGAAAACATTACTGATTACTATGTCAGATTTCACAAGCTGGTTAACGACATGAGGATCATTAGGATGACTATGCCAAACATTCAACTCAATTCAAAATTTGTGAACAACATGACACCTGAGTGGGATAGATTCATCATAGCAGTGAAACTCAACAAAGGCTTGAGGGAAACCAACTACGAGCAACTTTATGCCTACCTACAACAGCATGAGAAACATGCCATGTTTGATCGTCAACTGAGGGAAAGGTTTACCTTAACTGCCTCCAGTGATCCTTTGGCTTTGGTTTCAGATGTTCATCCAATCATTATATTCTCCATGAATCAACCTCATCAAAACACAGCTTCATATCAGCAATCAACTAATTCCAGTCAACCAGCTCCACTACAAGGTGACTCAGGATACTGTCACACTGATAAGAAGATTGATGAGTTAGCAAGTCAAGTCGCCTTACTTGCGCAGCAATTCAGAGCAACTCTTCCTCAAACTAACAACCAACTTCGGGCATCATCTAACCCACGCAATCTAGCAACTGTGGAAGATGGAAGACTAGTGATACAAAATGTTCAAGGTCGACAGAACATGAATCAGAGGAATGTTGGTAGAGGTAATGTGGCAGCTGGCAATGGAGGGGTTCAGAACAGAATGGGAAATGGTAATCAAGGACCTGGAAGGCAAGTCAAGTGCTACAACTGTGGTGGTTTAGGTCACATTGCCAGGAATTGCAACCAGCCTAAGCGTCCACAGAATGCTGATTACTTCAAGGACGTCATGTTACTGCTGCAAGCTCAGGAAAATGGTGCCGCACTGGATGATGAGGAAGCTATGTTTCTAGCAGGGGTTCAGGGGAATACGTTTGATGGTGATGTGGATGATCAACCAGTCCAGGACTTGGCCCTTAATGACCCAAATATCTTCCAAGCTGACGACTGTGATGCCTTTGACTCCGATGTTGATGATGAACCCACTGCTCAGACCATCTTCATGGCAAATCTTTCAACAGCAGCATCATCTCCACAACAGTCTAGCCATACTAACTCATCTGTCATCTCTGAGGTCGTTCAAATCGTCCTGTGGTATTTGGACTCAGGCTGCTCTAAACATATGACAGGGGATCGCTCAAGGCTTCAGAATTTCATGAAAAAGTTTATCGGGACAGTTAGATTCGGGAACGATCATTTTGGTGCAATTATGGGTTATGGAGATTATGTCTTTGGTGACAGCGTGATCTCAAGGGTTTATTATGTGGAAGGACTTGGGCATAATCTATTTTCTGTTGATCAATTCTGTGACTCTGATCTAGAGGTTGCTTTCAGAAAACATACATGTTTTGTTAGAGAACTGGATGGTATTGATCTTCTGAAAGGTAGCCGTGGCAGCAATCTTTACACCATCTCTATCGAAGACATGATGAAGTCCTCTCCAATCTGCTTGCTGTCTAAAGCCTCAAAGAACAAATCATGGTTATGGCATCGACGTTTAAACCATTTAAACTTTGGTACCATTAATGAACTCACACGTAAGGATCTTGTTCGAGGTATGCCTAGAATTAAGTATGAGAAAGACCATTTGTGCTCCGCTTGTCAACTAGGAAAAAGCAAAAAGTATGCTCACAAACCCAAAACTGTCAACACCAACATGGAAGTTCTTCACACCCTTCACATGGATCTATGCGGGCCTATGAGAGTGCAGAGTATTAATGGGAAGAAATATGTACTTGTGATAGTCGACGACTACTCACGATTTACATGGGTGAAGTTTTTGAGAACCAAGGATGAGACTCCTGAAATCATCATCAAACTCATCAAGTAGCTGCAAGTACTACTCAACAAAACTGTCAGAATCATTATAACAGACAATGAAACCGAGTTTGTTAATAAACAACTTATTCAGTTCTATGAAAATATGGGCATTACTCATCAGAAAAGTGTTCCACGCACTCCACAGCAGAACGGGGTTGTCGAAAGACGAAATCGGACTCTTGTTGAAGCTGCACGAACCATGTTGATATTCTCCAAAGCTCCGATGTTTCTATGGGTAGAAGCTATTGCCACAGCTTGCTACACTCAAAACCGATCCTTGATTCATAATCTGTACAGCAAAACTCCATACGAGCTTGTGCACGGTAGGAAACCAGATTTATCTTCTCTACGTGTGTTCGGAGCTCTTTGCTAGCCTACCAACGACAGCGAAGATCTGGGTAAACTAAAGGCTAAAGCTGACATTGGGTTCTTCCTTGGATATGCTCCAGAACGCAAGGGATACCGAATCTACAACAAACGAACCCGACAAATCATGGAAACAATTCACGTTACATTCGATGAGCTGTCTGAGCATTCGGCTTCTGGACAATCCAGTTCCGAACCCGCACCTAATGTACTCACTCCTGGACCAATAAGTTCAGGTCTTGTACAACATCTTTCTCCTGCAACATCTTACGTACCTCCCACCAGTGAAGAATTGAAGACTCTGTTTGATCCAATGTTTGATGAATACTTTGAGCCTTCAGTTGTTGATACTAACAATGACTCATCACAATCAGCTCCGGTTGTGGAAGCTCCTCTTCCAATTAATCCTGAAGGTCCTAATGAGTCAGTTTCCATCAGTCAAGAAGCTCCCTCTATAAGTCATTCACTCACATCATCCAGCGTTCAGACTTCTACGGTACAGCAAGCCCCTGCAGGAAGTAATTCTTTTGAAGATATTTCAGACTCTCCTCCAGTTGAAGCCCTTTTGTAAACATCTTTGCTCTTGAATACTCTTCAGATACATCTACTTCGGGAGATCACAACATGAGCAACTCAACATCATCCACCCAACCACATGAACATCTCAGGAAATGGACCAATGATCACCCAATTGATAATATCATTGGAAACCCTTCACGACCAGTGTCCACATGAAAGCAACTTGCCACTGATGCCTTATGGTGTTTTGTTCACACGATATTATCCAAAGTCGAACCTAAAGATTTCAAAGATGCACTAACAAAAAGTTGTTGGTTCGAAGCTATGCAAGATGAAATCCACGAGTTTGATAGACTTGATGTTTAGGAATTAGTGCCTGCTCCAGATTTTGCAATGATCACAGCACTCAAGTGGATATTCAAGGTCAAGCTTGATGAATATGGAGATGTACTCAAGAACAAGGCACGACTTGTTGCTAAGGGATACCGTTAAGAAGAAGGGATAGACTTTGAGGAATCCTTTGCACCTGTAGCACGAATTGAAGCAATCAGAATGTTTCTTGCAAACGCGGCCAGTCAAAATATGATCGTCTATCAAATGGATGTTAAGACTGCATTTCTTAATGGTGAATTGAAGGAAGTGGTCTATGTCTCTCAACCAGAAGGCTTTGTGAATCCTGAGCATCCAAATCATGTCTACCGACTGAAGAAGGCTCTTTATGGGCTTAAGCAGGCACCCAGGGCATGGTATGATACTTTATCCAAGTTCCTTCTGGCTAACAGATTATCCAAAGGAGTCGTGGATCCCACATTATTCACAAGGAAATCAGGCAAACATCTGCTCCATGTGCAAATCTATGTAGATGACATAATCTTTGCCTCTTCTGATGCTGCGGAATGTGATCAATTTTGTCTTGAGATGAGCTATATATTTCAAATGTCAATGATGGGACAAATGTCATTCTTCTTAGGGCTTCAAATCTCGCAAAATCCTGAAGGCATCTTTATCAATCAATCCAAGTATGCTAATGAGATATTGAAGAAATTTGGGTTCAACTCATGTGATCCTGTTGACACTCCCATGGTGTCAACCTCTAAGCTTGATGAAGACGCCTCTGGAATCCCATTTGATCAAACCAAATATCGAAGTATGATTGGATCTCTTATGTACCTCACTGCTAGTAGACCAGACCTTCTATTTGCAGTGTGCATGTGTGCCCGATATCAGTCCAATCCTACCAAAAAGAACTTGGAAGCTGTTAAACGAATCTTTAGATACCTATCAGGGACTACTCATATGGGTCTATGGTATCCAAAGGAAACAGCAATGGACCTGACAGCATATGCAGATGCAGATCATGCAGGGTGTCAAGGTTCGAGGAGAAGCACGTCGGGTGGTGCACAATTTCTAGGTAACAAACTGGTGAGTTGGGCGTCCAAGAAGCAAATGAGTACCTCCATATCCTCTATAGAGGCTGAATACATAGCCATGTCATCTTGCTGTGCTCAAATCCTTTGGATGAGGTCTCAACTTTCAGACTACGGCTTCAAATTCAACAAAATCCCTCTGTATTGTGACAACATAAGTGCAATTGCTCTTTGCTGCAACAATGTCTAACACTCCATATCCAAGCACATTGATATCCAACATCACTTCATATGGGAACAAGTTGAGAAAGGGGTGGTTGAGCTATACTTCGTGAGGACAGAATATCAGTTGGCAGACATCTTTACTAAGGCGCTTCCAAGGGAACGATTCGAATTCATTCTTCCACGCCTTGGCATGAAGAGTCTAACACCAGACACTCTCAAACGTCTTCAGGAAGGAGCTGAGGAGTAACGAAATGGCTTCTAATATCCTTCGCATATATCCTAAACAAAAAAACCCAAAAATATTCTTCTCTCGACATGTCTCTCGTGCAATCAATATTATGTACGTCTCTAGAAATGTCATTCAATAATGACACGGAGGCATACATATGCTTGAGCGAGAGTTTTTCGTCTTTAATAAAACTATTTTCTAAAACATGTCGGTTCTCAACTTTCTAACTATGGCTTACAGTTACTTCAGACTGTAACCCGGGCCTAATTTTAAGGCTTGCTATCTGATGAGACGAAAAGTGTTACGCTTTTAAGGGGTCATTTAAGCCTTAATTCGTATAAATGTGATCAAATATTGACCTAAATCGTCCCTTTTGTCATTTTAGGTACTTTTGAGAGGAATTTTGGAAAACATGCATATTTGGACATTTTTGAAGCATAAAATTAAAGAAAACGACAAAGTCTCAAAAGAAGCAGGAATTACTACCTGACGGCGTCAGAGTCACAAGGTGACGCCGTCAGCAAGCCTTGACAAAAGAGTGGAAACCAATTATCAAATGACGGGCCAGAAAGATTTGGGAATTTTACACCTGACGCCGTCAGGTGTTATATGGTGTAGGCCGTCAGGTTATAATTTAAAGAGTGACGGCCCAGAAGGCAACAAAGGGTGACGGCGTCAGAAGTGGATCTAGGCCATCCGAGAAACCTTATGGCGGCGGGCTGACGGCGTCAGACCCTATAACCTGACGCCATCAGAGTGTAAAAGTCTATATATAGTTTTCGATTTTTCATTCATTAAGGGTGGAACTTTGTGGAGAACTTTTGGCACCAAACCCTAGACGAATTTTCTGTACTTTTTAGGGTTTCCAACCCTTGGAACCCTCATGCTTAATTAAAGATAAGTCTTCACTTTAATTCAATTAATATGTCGATGTGTTGGTTGATTATCTCTTTTGCTTGTCTTTTAATTAACATGTGTAGCTAAATTCTTCTTGTGTTTGCTTAGATCTAATGAAACCTAACTATTAATTATTGGTTAATTGATGTGTTGTTGTTTGTTGGGATGATTGTTCCATCAATGTTAGGCTCAAGAAAACTGGCCAACCTCCTTTATGGTAACGTGCTTGAACGTCTTGGGAAACATGTAGCCAAGGCATACTAGGCTATTAAGGTAGTATTTAACGCATGAGCCTCTGTTTACAATCCCTATGGTTGTGCCGTGCATGGCATAGGAGGAGATAAGAGCTCATAGAATTGGAGAGATATGTATGCCACTCCATGAGTTATTAGGAATACACCCTTCATCCACACAAGTAACATACATATCAATTAACCGGTAAAAGATAGTTAGGGAGTAATGAAGTCTAAGTAAACACAACTTTTCTCCATATTGTTTTCACAACCAAATAGTTTAGTTATTTTATTTTCTTTTGCAATAGTAGTAATTTTGGGTTAGTTGACTAGCAACTAATTGCGCTCACTCTTTCAAAACCGAGATTTTACTTGCTTTTCATAAAAATATAAAAATACAAAAAGAATCTTCCTTCACCCTTAGACCTATTAGAGTAGTTTTTCTATCCTAACGAACACTATTCCCTGTGAGAGAACGATCAATCCCCCGTACTTACCACTATCCTATACTACATCGGTCAGGTACACTGCCTGGTGAGGTTGTAAGCCTCTTGGGATCCCTCGAGAGGTAAAACCTGTTGTAAGGTCACAAAACCACGCATCAAGTTTTTGGCGCCGCTGCCGGGGAATAGTTATTGTTTAGGTAGAATTTTTATTTTATTAGGTATACTCGCTAGATTCCTTTCTTGTGAGATTTTTATTTTATTTTTCTGGGATTTCTTTAGTCTATCTTATTTCTTCGTGTTTTTGTTCGTAACCTTTACCATCCGCCATCATGGAAGGTGGTAACATCCTTGATCCCAACAACCCACCACAACCAAACCAACCTCCTAGACCCCGTACCTTAGGAGAGTATTCCCGACCTAGCCACCTTGGCTATCGCAACACCGTTGAGCTCACTCAAGGAGCCAACGTCACTCCCTTGCGATCTGACACCATCCGGTTGGTGCAAAGCGGATGCGCATTCCATGGACTTCGTTCCGAAGATCCAAATCAACATCTCAAGGATTTCCTCAAAATCGTAGATTCCATAGACCTTGATGTTGCTACTCGAGAGACGACCCAATTGAGTCTCTTCCAATTCTCTCTACGGGACCAAGATAGTCAACGGCTTGAGCGACTTCCCGCAGGATCCATCACCTCTTGGGATGATCTCACAACTCGTTTCCTTGCTCAATTTTTCCCACCGGGGAGAACTACCAAGCTAAGGAATGATATCTTGGCGTTCCAACAAAGCCAGGGCGAAACCCTCTACGAGGCATGGACTCGATTCAAGGACTTACTCCAAAAAGCCCCTCATCATGGCATAGACCTTTGGCTCCAAGTCCAAATCTTCTATGACCACATCAATCTCCACACGAGGCAAACCATTGACCAAGCGGCCGGTGGCAAGCTACGTGATCTAAGTGCGGAACAATCATGGGATCTCCTGGAAGATCTTGCTCTTTATGACAACGAAAGTTGGAACGATCCCCGTGATTTGAATAAAACGGTCAAGGCAATATCTTTGCCTTCGAATAATTCAAGCACTTCCGACCGTAGGATCATAGAACTTGAGGACCAAGTCAAGTTTCTCATGAAATCCTGTGAAGCTCCTAAACCTTCAAGCCAAGTGAACAAAATCACTTCTTCGTGCGAATTATGTAGTGGTCCCCACGACACTCGTGATTGCATGGAACTCCCCGAACAAGCTTTTGCGGACTACGCATCCACGCGTACCGATGGAGCGGGAGACAAGTGGTACACTTTCAAACCCGAGCCAAACCCTTACGGAGATACATACAACCCCTCATGGAAAAATCACCCCAACCTTAGGTGGAAGTCAAACCAAAACGCCCCCCAAAACAATTCTTCCAACCCACCTAATCGGTTTCAACCCAACGGTCCTTCCTCAAACCGTACCTTCAACAACAATCCTTTCAACAACTATGGTAGTACCAACAACTTCGAAGGATTGATGTCGAAATTTATGGCATCTCAAGAAGCTCGTTTATCCAAGTTTGAATCCGAGTTCAAACAAAAGCAAAGCGAGATGACCGATAAAATCGATTCCTTGTTGAAGATTCTCAATGACCGAGAGATGGGAGCCCTCCCGAGCGACACGGTCAAGAACCCGAAACTAAACGTTAACTCCATTTCTTCGGTTTCGTCCCCTAGTTCTTGCCCACAATACTATTCGGTCAACGCCATGAGCACGTGTTTCAAACAAACCCAAATCCCTCAAAAAGACTAAGAAAGTAAGACATCCAACACCAAATCTGTCGATAACATAGTTGAAACACCCCCCACACAAGACCTCGACGAAGAATTCAAGGAAGTCCACCTTGAACGTCCGGTTATTGATGTGTTAGAACGAGCCCCCTACTATAACGCCCTATTAGAAAACTATGAGGAGAAGCTCAAATTAGGTGAGAAAGGGACTGCCTTCGTTACGAAACAAACTACCTAAGAAGTTAGATGATCCGGGTCTATTTGTCCTACCATGTAAGATTGGTAATTCGGAAGCTTATGACACACTAGCCGATCTTGGATCTAGCCTCAACTTACTTTCACTACCTCTCTACACCACCCTCAAACTAGGAAAGCTAGAAGAGACCGAGGTAATAATAGGGTTAGCAGATGGAAGCGTAGCATACCTGGTAGGAGTAGTAAAGGACGTGATAGTTCACATAGGAAAGTTAATAATGCTAGCCGATTTCCACGTCCTCGATATGGTTAGCGACCCCACATGCCCCTTGTTGATAGGAAGAGGATTTCTAGCCACCGCTAGTGCTATGATTGACTGTAAGAAATCCAAGATAGCGGTAGGAGAAGGAGAAACTTCATCGGTTTATGATGTTAAGAAACATGCCTATGACACCATTGAGGAAGACCTCTAGATACGGACCATGGTTAGAAGGAGACTTTATAGGACCCCAACACCCATTCTACCTAGAAGAAGAATTTGTAAACCGAACACAAACGGTAGAACAACTTTTAGCTAGGGACACCGAACTAGATCCCTTTGAAGATCCCCTAGTTTTTAGAAAGATGACCGACTTCCTAGGAGTTTTGCCAATCAACCTAGCAATGAACAAATGGAAAAGCGAAGGCGATAAACATAAATGGAATTGGGAAAAGCCACCTAAGGAAGGAGATGGATC
>LBNU01036992.1:25880-36840 GCA_014162995.1 Artemisia annua | reverse complement strand
GAAAACATGCATATTTGGATGCTTTTGAAGCATAAAAGTGAAGAAAACGACAAAGTCTCAAAAGAAGCAGGAATTACTACCTGACGGCGTCAGAGTCACAAGGTGACGCCATCAACAAGCCTTGACAAAAGAGTGGAAACCAATTATCAAATGACGGGCCAGAAAGATTTGGGAATTTTACACCTGACGCCGTCAGGTATTATATGGTGTAGGCCGTCAGGTTATAATTTAAAGAGTGACGGCCCAGAAGGCAACAAAGGGTGACGGCGTCAGAAGTGGATCTAGGCCATCCGAGAAACCTTATGGCGGCGAGCTGACGGCGTCAGACCCTATAACCTGACGCCGTGAGAGTGTAAAAGTCTATATATAGTTTTCTATTTTTCATTCATTAAGGGTGGAACTTTGTGGAGAACTTTTGGCACCAAACCCTAGACGAATTTTCTGTACTTTTTAGGGTTTCCAACCCTTGGAACCCTCATGCTTAATTAAAGATAAGTCTTCACTTTAATTCAATCAATATGTCGATGTGTTGGTTGATTATCTCTTTTGCTTGTCTTTTAATTAACATGTGTAGCCAAATTCTTCTTGTGTTTGCTTAGATCTAATGAAACCTAACTATTAATTATTGGTTAATTGATGTGTTGTTGTTTGTTGGGATGATTGTTCCATCAATGTTAGGCTCAAGAAAAGTGGCCAACCTCCTTTATGGTAACGTGCTTGAACGTCTTAGGAAACATGTAGCCAAGGCATACTAGGCTATTAAGGTAGTATTTAACGCATGAGCCACTGTTTACAATCCCTATGGTTGTGCCGTGCATGGCATAGGAGGAGATAAGAGCTCATAGAATTGGAGAGATATGTATGCCACTCCATGAGTTATTAGGAATACACCCTTCATCCACACAAGTAACATACATATCAATTAACCGGTAAAAGATAGTTAGGGAGTAATGAAGTCTAAGTAAACACAACTTTTCTCCATATAGTTTTCACAACCAAATAGTTTAGTTATTTTATTTTATTTGCAATTGTAGTTATTTTGGGTTAGTTGACTAGCAACTAATTCCGCCCACTCCTTCAAAACCGAGATTTTACTTGCTTTCCTAAAAATATAAAAATACAAAAAGAATCTTCCTTCACCCTTAGACCTACTAGAGTAGTTTTTCTATCCTAACGAACATTATTCCCTGTTTGAGAACGATCAATCCCCCGTACTTACCACTATCCTATACTACATCGGTCAGGTACACTGCCTGGTGGGGTTGTAAGCCTCTTGGGATCCCTCGAGAGGTAAAACCTGTTGTAAGGTCACAAAACCACGCATCACTATCACGTCAGATAGCAACCCGGACCTCATTGTGGGGGAAAGCTTGTCGCCAAAAAGACGGCTTTTCCTAACAAAGGCTTGAATTACTTCATATTCTTGCCTTTCCGAATGATGTACATTTCAGTGCATCACTTCTGGTTAAAGAAGAGAAGTCTTCTTTGCATTTGCAAATGCTTTCCATTCTATGATTCTTCAGGAAAGTATTTGTGCAAAACTTGGTGATACCATGAAATTTTTGGAAATCAAAATGAAAATTTTTCATAAAATTCATCACTCAATCAATGCCAACAATTTTTTGTCAAAAATATAAATGGGTCTTTGATTGAGGGGGAGAGTGATTTCAAAATTTTATAAAATCATCAAAACGCAACACTTTGTACATAATAAGCAATAAAACAACTTGTGATGGTTATGTGTCAGTATGAGAATTTTTCAAAGAGTTTTTCGTTAAAGCTTCAAATCTTTTCAAAACTCATCGACTCTGACACATAACAACCTCCCTCACAGATTGAGGGGGAGCATAAAAAGGTTCGTTTTATCAGAAAAATATTAAAACTGACCGCATTTTCTCCCAAAAGTTTTCTAACTTGTTTAAATCAATTGAGATCCAAAATCTCAAAAGGTTTGAAATTTTTGATCAGGGGAGAGAATGTGATTTAAATATGAAATCTGATAATCAAATGTGATCTTTTGAACTCAATAATAGGCTCCCACATATGGGCTAAACTCTTTCAAATACCGATGCACATATTGAGGGGGAGCAAAAGGCGTTTGTGGAAAAATACCAAAGACCGACCATTTACTTTAATGCATGGAGTTATAAGGATGGTTAAGGTCAGGTATGAGTTCCCATGATCCACCAGAACCGGAAGGATCTTCCCAGGGACAATCCTTTAGATAGATTAGAAGTCCTTAGGAATGATTGAAAAAAGGAGAAGAGTGAGAAAGGGAAGAGTGCCGACTGAGATAGAGCTAGGACTGGAACAAACCCAACAAGGTTCTAGTGATGAAGTCTCGGTAAGCACTGAAGGGGTTGAAGAATTAAAAAAACGAAATGAGAAAGGGTGAAAAGAAATAGCCCTCCATTTATTCAACCTTAGGGCAGAAACCAGGTTCAATTCATATGCTACTGGTGGTTACTAAGGTAACACCGGTATTGAAGACAAGACGTCATGGACCCAGTGACGCACTGCACTAACCTTCCTGTTGATACAAAAGTTGGGCGTTCCTTGTTGGGTTCCTGTTCTCGTATCAATTAGATGATAATGCTTGGGGACCTGCGCACTAAGAAAGCAACAAACACCGTTAGGCTTATCAAGGGATTGTTTCCCCCGATTATCCTTCGGCGTGAGAGTAAGTAATCGAATTTAGGGTTGTGAAGAGTTTAGGGTTTGTAAGTCGTACCTTGGACGAGAGCTATGATGCCCTATTTATGCACACGTAACCGATAAGGTTTCGTGCTCCTTACTCTTCGATATGTCCCGCGTATAGCGGGTATTTGATATACACTCTATAATTAGGAGATATCCTTATCAAATCTATAAATAATTATTGGGCTTGGGCCTCGTGGGNTGTAAGTCGTACCTTGGACGAGAGCTATGATGCCCTATTTATGCACACGTAACCGATAAGGTTTCGTGCTCCTTACTCTTCGATATGTCCCGCGTATAGCGGGTATTTGATATACACTCTATAATTAGGAGATATCCTTATCAAATCTATAAATAATTATTGGGCTTGGATCTCGTGGGCCCAAACCGTCTAAATGGCAGTCCATTTATTGTTAAGGCGGCCCACACGTGGTGGGCTCGAATGTTAGTATTGTTTACTAATCGAGTTCGTGACCCGAGTGTGGACTATACGTCATCATGTCTCCCCAGTCTAGTGTGCGCAGGGTAAAACCTACAGATGCTAGACTAAAGCCGTGTCAAAGTTATTCCCAACGCGTACGCGGGAAGAATTCAAAACTAAACCGCCAAAACACACGTTGGATGTATCTAGTCCAAAAAAGTGCAATTTAGGTACCTTGGGAAGTGGAGAGGCTATCCACGTGTCCTGTACCGTTTCACTTCCCAGCCACACGATTCTAGTTAGTGGAGTACACGTGTCAGTCATCTGTGGTGGGTGAGAAACTATATAACCACCCTCCACTTTTACTATGATTATCACAGTAAAAGCGAATTATCTCCAGTTTTAAAAACTTCTAAATCTCCTCTGCAATCATTTTCTATATGCTAGGTAATTAGCGTGTGCGCCTATTCTTAAACACAAAATGGTTCTTCAACTTCATGATTGCACTGCTGACATAACCGAGGATGAACTAACGCAGTTCACCTCGGATTATTTTATCCCTTTGGACCTGCACCTAGAGGTGCCAGGTCCAAATGACACCATCGCGGACTTCCCCGTAGGGAAGGTAGGGCTATATACGCGCTTTTTCGAGTGGGCGAACCAGCGCGTACCCATATCCGTGCTTTTGAGTGATATACTCAATTATTACGAGCTCCACATCTCCCAGTTGCATTGTATTGGCGCTGGGAAGATTGCCAATTTTAAGGTTAACTGTTGCTTGCTAGCGATTCCCCCTACCATCCACTTATTTTGCGCGTTCTATCACACGTCGTGGTTAAATGGGTGGGTTACCTTCTCTAAGCGCATAGGCGAGTTACAATGCTATGTGAAGAAGGTAGATAAGCTTAGGGATTGGAGGGAGAAATTCTTTTGGATTGACGCCGCCGTCTTTCCCTCCAACTTTCTGTTTCATACCCGCGCCACTCTGCCCAAGGATGAGCGCCCCCCCCCAAACGTGGTATAACGCAGACCATGCGGCTATCATTAATGAGAACCGCATCCACATCAGACCATATCCGGAAGAGTTCCTGGTGCACATGGGCATCAGTCGCAACTACTTCGAGCCTGAGACAGAGGTTCCCACATTCTTGGATGCGGATGGCGCGGGTGGGTGCTCTTCCTGCCTTCTTTCTGTCGTTAGTAGCGTAAGCTTTTCTTCGTTTTTCATATTTTATGTAACCTGTTTCTCTTTGTCTATTTTATGCGCAGAGATGGATCTTTTTGCTGTTGTTAATCTGGAGATGCCGCGTTCCGTGACAGTGGGAGTGCGTCCCCTGAGAGAGGGTGAGACGCCCATATTGCAGGCGACGGAAGGGCGCGTCGTAGACTTGGCTGTTCCAGAGCCTGAGGGCTCCCCTGCTATGGTAGCCACGCCGGTGCAGGAGGTGGCTCCTCCTGTGCAGCAGGAACCTGACACTGCGCAGCCTCCTCCCAATTCTGTGAACATAGCGCAGATCAACTTGGAGGAGACTGACGAAGAAATGGAGGAGGGCCTCCAGCTGACGCGCAAGAGGTCGTCTGGTGGCGATGGTGAAGGATCTTCCAAGAAGCCGCGGTCCGAGGCTGAGGAAGGTCCATCTTTTACTGAGGTGCAGATGAAGTAAGTATCTTATTTATTAGTTATAAACTTTTTTTTAAGTTATACTTTATTCTAACTTTGTTTCTTCGTGTCCGCAGTGTGGACGCTGAGAAGTCTGGGGGAGATGCGTCCATGACTGAGAATGAGAAGGACGTGTCCTCATCTCCTCCCCACACGTAAGTATTTTTTAGCAATCCCTTAGGATTTTGTTTATGCTTGACTGTTTTCATACGCTAATACTTCTTCTTTAATCCTTTGTGCAGTGAACAGCATGTGGAGGACACTGCCGCACAGGATGGGAGTGCGTCGCCCAAGGTGAGCCCCTTTCTGGATGAGGTGGCTACACCGAGGGATATCAGGGAGGAGTAAAGACCTCTTGACTCTGTGATGGAGGAGTTGGCCTCCGTCACTGCGCGCCAGGCCGAGCTGGTGGCGCAGGCAAGAGCGAGCTATGCTGGTGAAAGTAGCCGCTCCTCCCAGTATGAGGAAGAGATTACCAGCCTGAAGGTGCAGTTAGCGGCTGTGCAGGCTGAGTTAGCAAGCTCTAAAGCTGAGCAGCTGAGCTCCAAGGCTAAACTGGATCGCGCAGAGGCGTCTGCGCAAAGACTGGCTGAGGGGAAGCTATCGATGATGGCTGAGTTGGAGCAGGAGCGTACTGCTGCAGACCGTCAGAGGGTTAACTCTTCATGGGCGCTGAAGTACTTGCAACAGAATAGAAGCAAGCACTTCGCCAACATTGAGGAGTTCCGTAGCCGGGTGGAGCTTGCGCTGAAGATGCAAGAAGAGAAGCTCCGCAAGCTCAGCATCGAATATGATGAGGAGCTATACCCACATATGGTTCAGTCCGTGGCTGAGCGCAGGTAAATGCTTCTTTGCTTCTCTTTATAACTTGTATATATTTAGACTTTCTTTCCTACTAACACTTGTGTTATTTCGTAGGTGGTTGATCGGCCATGGGCTGCGCCTGGCTGCCATGTGTACGTTGGAGCATCCGGAGGTCACCACGGCCTTCGGAAAGATGGTGGATTGCGCTGTTGCGCACGACAAGACTTTGGCCGCAGACAAGCTTGCTGAGGCCAAGTTGTTGACTGTGCCGCTCGCGGAGGTTCCTGGGTACAAGGCGAGTGCCCCTGCTGAGCTCCTTGCTGCCATGGAGGGGCTAAAGAAGCTCGAGCTTCCCCACATCGCGCGTTTGGAGCGTGATCAGGATCAGCCCATCAATGTGATAATGGCGGGGCTCACTCTCCCAAGGCATCTGCAGGATGATGCGGATCAGCAGCTGGACTTCTACTTGAAGCCTGACGTGGCGCAGTTGAAGGTACCTATTTTTGCTCAGCCGCGTGATATTCTGAATCCCTTCCGTCTTGAGAAGGAGATATCATTGCAAAGGTCTCTAACTGCTCATGCATCCAGGGTCGCCAGGAAGAAAGGCGTAAAAGGGAAGGCCATTCTGTGCGGCATAGGCGCTGCGCATCTGCCTAGATCCGATGGTGTGCCTGTCACCGTGGCCACCGTTTCCTTTGATGATGCTGAGTTGCTGAAGAGGCTCAAGGTTGCAAAGGAGATGGCTCTTAGTGGGGGCTCCAGCCAGCTGAGGCGTACATATAGCATTTAGCCGTTTTGTACTTAGTTTTTGGAACAAATTTTTGTATAAACTTGTCGTGTATATATAAAGTTCCTTTTGTACTTAGTGTTTTTATAATTTCCAAGTACTTATGTTTTTGAACTCGTAGTTCGCACATGACTCGTGTATCTTTGCGTGAAGATATCTTTTAAGTGTCTAAGCGTGCTTAGAAAAGAGAATCATAATTATGTATGAATTTCCATAAGTAAAGACCATAGTCGTGTATGGAATGTTTTTCACTTAGAAAATAAATCATAGTTTTCTATGGATTTTTATAAGTTTACTTGTCGTATTTAAAGGAATCAAGAGTCTTGATTTCCTAAGTTGTTAAACGCGCACAGTGTGCCCTATTTGCGCATCCATAGTGGGGTGCGCAAGGAACTTGCGCCAACGTCTTGAACGCAAGGTGTTTAACAAGGATACGTGATCCAAAGTTGATGGGTTTGCAACCCTCTTACTCAACGAGTTCTTTAGTAGGTTAACTCATCCTTTTTACCAACGTGGGTATTAATTAGTGCGTGCACGCCATGTAGGCTAAAGGTAATGTAACCAACACATTAAAATATAAACAGTATTTAAATGACAATGTAAAGAAATTGTGTCGCGGAGTTAACTAGAAACCGCGAATGTTTTATTAATACTTGCAAGTTTTGTAAAAGAAAATACTTATCTAGATANCTTACTCAACGAGTTCTTTAGTAGGTTAACTCATCCTTTTTACCAACGTGGGTATTAATTAGTGCGTGCACGCCATGTAGGCTAAAGGTAATGTAACCAACACATTAAAATATAAACAGTATTTAAATGACAATGTAAAGAAATTGTGTCGCGGAGTTAACTAGAAACCGCGAATGTTTTATTAATACTTGCAAGTTTTGTAAAAGAAAATACTTATCTAGATAAGACTCTAAAATAAAAGTACTTGGATCTTTACTGGGGCACTTTCTAAAGTGCGTGAGTGTCCATGTTGGGCCGTAGCCTGTTCTAAAGATAGCATCTCTTGAGATTGCGAACGTTCCACGTTCGTTGTAGCTCATGGCCATCCTTGTCGCGCAACTTGTACGCTCCTTTTCCAAGTGCTTCAACAACCTCGTATGGTCCTTCCCACTTTGGTCCTAGCTTTCCAGTGTCTTCTACGCGGCTTGAGTCATTTTCGCGGTATACGAAATCGCCTGGTCGGAATGAGGTGCTGCGTACTTTGGCATCATAGTATCCTTTCATTCTTGACTTGGCTTTCTCTTCCCGTATCGCTGCGCATTCTCGTCGCTCTTCCAATGGATCTAAGTCTATGCGCAGCTCATCATCATTGGTAGCCGTGTTAACTTCCGCCGTACGGATAGTTGGCATTCCAATTTTAGCTGGTATTACAGCTTCTGTCCCATAGACTAAAGAGAAGGGAGTGTTTCCATTGCTAACCTTGATGGTTGTTCGGTGCGCCCATAGAACATGTGACAGTTCTTCTACCCATCTTCCTTTGTGTCTGTCCAAGCGCGCTTTGATTCCTTCGCCCAGGCTTCTATTCGTGCGTTCCACTAGACCATTGGTTTGCGGGTGAGTTACCGACGCAAAGTGTTGCGTGATGTTCAGCTGTTTGCACCAATCTTTGAACGGGTTTTCACGAAATTGTTTTCCGTTGTCTGAGATAATTTCACCGGGTAGTCCGAAGCGGCATACTATGTTATCCCATACGAATCGCTTGACTTGGTTGCCCGTGATTGTCACCACTGCTTTCGCTTCAATCCACTTAGTAAAGTAGTCTATTGCCACAATAAGGAATTTCAATCCACTAGCGGCGATAGGGAAAGGTCCAGCGATGTCGATACCCAACTTGTAGAATGGCCATGGCGATGTGATGGGTGTTAGCTCATGCTGTGGTCGGCGCGGAATGGGTCCGTGGACCTGGCAATCACTGCACTTCCGTACCAAATCTCGCGCATCACGGTGCATAGTTGGCCAATAATATCCAGACCTTAGGGCGCGCGCTACAATGGACCGTGGTCCTGAGTGCATACTGCATGAGCCCGCATGGATTTCTCGAAGTACATAATCTGCCTGGAGAGGTCCAACGCACCTAAGCCATGGTTGTAGGAATGAGCGTCTATATAAGACGTCATCTCTAAGCTCGAATCGCTGCGCTGTGCGCCGGATTCTTCGAGCTTCCTTCTGTTCTTGGGGGAGTATGCCCTTGCTAATGAAGTCAATGATTGGTATCATCCACGTAGGGCCTTCTTCTTCTATCACTGTGGATACTTCCATCTCGGAGATCGACTTGTCTTTAAGGATTTCTACCAATACTTGTTTTGACAGATGTGCGAAACTTGTAGACACAATTTTGCTCAATGCGTCTGCTTTCTTGTTTTCCCCTCTAGGGACTTGTGTAATTGTGAATCTGTCGAATCCTTGGATTAAGGATTTTGTTTTTTCAAGGTATTGGATCATGTTTTCCTCCTTAGCCTCGTATTCTCCTGATACCTGGTTGGCCACTAATCGGGAATCTACATTTGCCTCTAGGTTGCGTACACCCATTCGTGTTGCGATACGTAATCCAGCGATTAGGGCTTCGTATTCTGCCTCGTTGTTCGTGGCAGTGAATTCAAAGCGCAAGGCATATGTAAATTCCATTCCTTCTGGATTGGTAAGAATAAGGCCTGCGCGTAAACAGGATCCATGGTTGATGCGTGGTTTTGTGACCTTACAACAGGTTTTACCTCTCGAGGGATCTCAAGAGGCTTACAACCCCACCATGCAGTGTATCTGACCAATGTAGCATAGGATAGTGGTAAGTACGGGGGATTGATCGTTCTCTCACAGGGAATAGTGTTCGTTAGGATAGAAAAGCTACTCTAATAGGTCTAAAGGTGGAAGGAAGATTCTTTTTGTATTTTTATATTTTTTAGAAAGCAAGTAAAATCTCGGTTTTTAGAGGAAGGGCGGAATTAGTTGCTAGTCAACTAACCCAAGTTTACTACTTATGCAAATTAAAATAAAATAAATATCTAAACTATTGTGGTTGTGAAAACAATATGGAGAAAATTGTGTTTACTTAGATTTCATTACTCCCTAACTATCTTTTACCGGTTAATTGATATGTGTGTTACTTGTGTGGATGAAGGGTGTATTCCTAATAACTCATGGAGTGGCATACATATCTCTCCAATTCTATGAGCTCTTATCTCGCCCTATGCCATGCACGGCACAACCATAGGGGTTGTAAACAGTGGCTCATGCGTTAAATACTACCTTAATAGCCTAGTATGCCTCGACTACATGTTTCCCAAGACGTTCAAGCACGTTACCATAAAGGAGGTTGGCCAGTTTTCTTGAGCCTAACATCGATGAAACAATCATCCCAACAAACAACAACACACACCAATTAACCAATAATTAATAGTTAGGTTTCATTAGATCTAAGCAAACACTAGAGAATTTAGCTACTCATGTTAATTGAAAGACAAGCAAGATAGATAGACAACCAACACATAGACATATTGATTGAATTAAAGTGAAGACTTATCTTTAATTAAGCACTAGGGTTCCAAGGGTTGGAAACCCTAAAAGTCACAGAAAATTTGTCTTTAGGTTTTGCCCTAAAAGTTCCCCACAAAGTTCCACACATAATGAATGAAAAATAGAAAACTATATATAGATTTTAAGTTCGGACGGCGTCAGCTTATAGGGTCTGACGCCGTCAGCTCGCCGCCATTAGGGTTCTCGGATGGCCTAGATCCATTTGGGACGTGGTCAGCATGTAAAACCTTCTAGGCCGTCTCTCTTTAACTTTGTTCTTGACGGCCTACACCTTTTAACACCTGACGGCGTCAGGTGTAAATTCTTGAAATCTTTCTGGCCCGTCATTTGATAATTGAATTCCACTCTTTTGTCATCCTTGCTGACGGCGTCACCTTGTAACTTCTGACGCCGTCAGGTTGTAAAATCCTGCTTCTTTAAGACTTTGTTGTTTTCTTCACTTTTATGCTCCAAAAACGTCCAAATGTGCATGTTTTCCAGAATTCCTCTCAAAAGTACCTAAAATGACAAAAGGAACGATTTAAGGCAATATTTGATCACATTTATACGAATTAGGGCTTAAATGACCCCCTAAAAGCGTAACACTTTTTGTCTCATCAATGGTTCTTG
The DNA here is from genome assembly GCA_014162995.1 of Artemisia annua. Taxonomy (NCBI): domain Eukaryota; kingdom Viridiplantae; phylum Streptophyta; class Magnoliopsida; order Asterales; family Asteraceae; genus Artemisia; species Artemisia annua. The sequence continues at coordinate 26,322 of LBNU01036992.1, read as the reverse complement.
CAGTTCCACCTTGGGTGGTTGAGTTACATCCTCGCTTTCTGGCTTTTCGATGATGTAATCCGCGAGTACTTGCCCTTTGACCGTGGTGCGCGGTGTATAGGAGATGTTATGTTCCCCTAGTAGTACACTCCACTTCTGCAATCGCCCTGACGCATCTGGTTTGGAGATGACTTGCTTGATTGGTTGGTCTGTGATCACCACTATGGGGTGCGCCTGAAAGTATCTGCGCAGCCTCTTGGCTGCAAATACCAGCGCCAGTACTAGCTTTTCCATTGAGCTGTAGTTGATCTCCGTTTTCTTAAGCGCCTTGCTGACGAAGTATACAGGTGTTTGTACTGAGTTCCTATCCGTCAATAGTACCGCGCTTACTGCCCCATGAGTTGCGGATAAGTACATTATCAACTCCTCCCCTGGTCGGGGTGCGACTAACTTGGGGAGCGCT
>LBNU01036992.1:12870-24992 GCA_014162995.1 Artemisia annua | reverse complement strand
GTGTGGCCTTTCTGTCCATGATAGTCGCAGTACCCATTCCCTGTGCGCTTTCCTTCTGGAGTGCGCATTGGTGGGGGTTTGGGAAAATTTGCTCCCTTTGTTACGAATATATCTCTAGGAGTTTCTGTCAACGGGGTATACTTGTCGTTCCCCCGTGCGCCTCCATCATTGCGATAGCTCTTGTTACGATTGCCGCCATGGTCATTGGATTGTCTCCTTGACTGTTCTTGCGGTCTGTAGTTTGAATATCCTTTCTTGCTATCCGCGACGGCGGCTTCTCCCTGAATGAAAGACCTTGTGCGCTTCATTAGTTCGTCGAAGGTTTGGGGAACTTTATCATTTAATTTTTTGATAAGGTCTTGGTTGTTAATCCCATTCATGAATCCTGAAATTTTTAGTATTTCAGGACACGCCTTGACGTGTATGCATTCGTCTTTAAAGCGCTCCATGAAGGCGCTCGTGGATTCCCATTGGCGCTGTTTAATCCTGTCCAATTCTACTGGGTCCTTAGCGCACTTCTTTCTTTGTGTGAAGTTCAAGCGGAATGCTTTCCGCAACTCTTCATACCCCTTTATACTTCTTCGTAGAAGTTTGCTAAACCAAGTTCGCGCATTCCCCACCAATGTGGAATTAAACATATGGCACCACACAGGTTGTGGCCAATTTTCGATGCCAGCAGCGGATTCGAAAATTTTTAGGTGATCATCAGGGTCACCTGTTCCATCATATGTTTTAACATTAGATGGCATGCGCCTTTTCTTGTTGTCTGAATAATCGCTGATGCGCTTTGAGAACGCATCAACCTTTTGGCGACGCCAAGGAAGGGATATGTCCTCGTCCTCTTCCTCGCGACGTCTTCCTCTGGACTTCCAGTGTCCCGTTTCTTTATCCTCGTTGTCCGAGGAGCTGCTCGAGGAAGAATCGCTTCTTTTACGGCGCTTGCGCCGTTTTTCATCGGATCTGAGTAGGAATGGGCTTTCGCTTGGGGAAAATCGTTCTCCCAGTTTTTGTCGTAAACTCTTTCTGCGTCCGATCTAGAAGAGCTCGGCTTGGTGAGCGCCGGTTGGTCGGATGGGTTCGGTTATCGTGGACTCTGCAACTACCTAGCGCTAGAGTGGACGTTTAGTGCGTCGACTCAATTACCCTGCGTATTCCTCCGAGTACTGCGAATTAGATGCGTGTTACCGAGCCTAGAGTGGACATCGGGTGTGCCCTCTCATTAGTGCTCGCGCTCGCAGGGTAGCGCGGTGGGGATGTTCGCATACGTCGAGAGCCGAGCGTGGAATTCTGGCTCAGCCTTGCTTCTTGCCTCGGCTGGAGGAGGTGGTAAACGTTTCGTAATTTTTGTATCCAAAAATTACGAAACGTTGACTCCTGAGTATCTTCTTCCAGCGCAACGATATTTTCTTCCAAAGCAGTCCCCTTATCTCGGTTAGGCGCACCTGGCGGCACAGTGTTGTTCACTGTGGGTACCGTTTGATGGGGAGTGTTGAAGAGGTTTCGCTGGAGATCATAAGTGTTTGGGACCACCGTAGTGGTCTGAGTAGTTGCAGCGGGCAACTCCACTGTTGGGAGGATTGGGGTTGGTTCCAATTCTTGGTGACCAGGCGCACTGGTTGTCCCAGTGGTTTTCCTAGGGCTCAGATCTGGGTAGTTCCTCCTTGGAGGGTCACCGCGTGTCTTGTCCATCTACGGAGTCCGCTGGCTTGCGTTTTTGTGTTTCGTCATCCTAGTTCTTAGTGTAGGGTCCCACGGATGGCGCCACTTGTTGATACAAAGGTGGGCGTTCCTTGTTTGGGTTCCTGTTCTCGTATCAATTAGATGATAATGCTTGGGGACCTGCGCACTAAGAAAGCAACAAACACCGTTAGGCTTATCGAGGGATTGTTTCACCCGATTATCCTCCGGCATGAGAGTAAGTAATCGAATTTAGGGTTGTGAAGAGTTTAGGGTTTGTAAGTCGTACCTTGGACGAGAGCTATGATGCCCTATTTATACACACGTAACCGATAAGATTTCGTGCTCCTTACTCTTCGATATGTCCCGCGTATAGCGGGTATTTGATATACACTCCATAATTAGGAGATATCCTTATCAGATCTATAAATATTTATTGGGCTTGGACCTCGTGGGCCCAAACCGTCTAAATGGTAGTCCATTTATTGTTCAGGCGGCCCACACGTGATTGAAAAAAGGAGAAAAGTGAGAAAGGGAAGAGTGCCGACTGAGATAGAGCTAGGACTGGAACAAACCCAACAAGGTTCTAGTGATGAAGTCTCGGTAAGCACTGAAGGGGTTGAAGAATTAAAAAAAACGAAATGAGAAAGGGTGAAAAGAAATAGCCCTCCATTTATTCAACCTTAGGGCAGAAACCAGGTTCAATTCATATGCTACTGGTGGTTACTAAGGTAACACCGGTATTGAAGACAAGACGTCATGGACCCAGTGACGCACTGCACTAACCTTCCTAAGCCACTCAAGTTCTCTTAAAAGGACTTGTTTCATTCTCACGGGGAACCCTGTGCAATGTATCGACCGCTCATTGCAAGCCATGTTGGTACCTAAACAGGAGACGCCTCCCCAGTCTCCAGGAGCGGATCAAAACGCACTATTGAGTCTAGAGCCAAGAGATCATCCATAAATCTCTTTAGGACACAATTCCAATATGCTTACTGTTTCATACACCGTGGAAAGTAAGAAATATATTTAGAGTCCTACGCATTATCCTTGTGGTATTGCCAGAACATCCGAGTGATATTCAGCTACTCACAATGACGATGGAAATCCTTCTAGAGCGAACATCTTTCAAGCTCTTGGTAGGTGACATTTGAGATCCATCTTGGATCAATGATCAAGTGACAACTGGAAAGCAACAATGGTGCGATTCAATCTTGAATCAAACTTGTTCCAGGATATGGATTGACGGATACTTTTGTAAAACCTTTCAATGTGCTAATCTACTTTCTTTCAAGCACATTGATTGGATATTCTTTCTCAAAACCAAAGTATTTTTGATGGAAATGTGATTCAAAATTACGAAACTCTCGTCGTGTCAAAAATTGTTTATTAAGTGACACACGAGTGATCTAGATAAATCATTTTTCTCATCAATCAGTGAATATCAATTCACCGATTCACTCTATCGTGCTGTCTGCTTTGAGACGTTACGGTAAGAGAACATGCTTAGTATGATGATTCCAAAGTGGATTCTTTGGAAGATTCATTACTACAAGCTGGAAATTCCTGTCAAGGAGAGTCTTATTTTAAAAGAGATTATACCTGATCACAGGTCGGTTTTTCACAAAACCGGAGGGTAGTACGTCCTCGCAGAACGAATGACAAAGCCATATTCGTTCTATATCTTTATTGCTAACTGTCTTATTTCAGGAACATATAAAGATAGTGATGGTGATACCCAACTCCAGCTGAATCGTGTCATTCCATACCCCATGCTCACACTGCCAACTCATTATGAATGAAGATCATTAATGAAAAGAGACTAACAACAACGTTTCTGCAACTCTGATGAAAAGTCTCCTATTCCAGAAGGGTGTGAGCATGACGGGTCAAAGTCACTATTCCACATGATGGCGATACAACAAAGGATGAACTTAGAGATTTACGGTGGCTGATGATCTCAAAGAAAACTCAAAGATCATACGTACCAAAGGAACCACAAATCACATGATCATTGCTTGAAGTACAAAGTGTGCGGAATATGAAGAATCAACACTACGAGCTACAACGTCACAAAATGCTAGAAGACAAAGATCTTAATCTTCAATGATGACCAAGGATGCTTAAAGTGACTCCCTAGGTGACCTCGCTTAGGGGGAGATTGTTAGGAATACAAATATTCCTACAAAATACTCGGTCACCTCATTTATGTAATAGCATAGTTATAGCTCGTAGTTACATTAATAGTTATTTAGTATTTAGATTAGTTAAGTAACACCGTGGAAGATGGACGGGTCTCTTACCCACTGTATACCTGATCCACAGCCCATACGGGGCGTTTTTCTTTTATTTCTTGTAATACTATAAATAACCTTCTCCACATGTGGAGAGGGTTGGTGCTTTTCATTCTCTTAATCTAACCTACTAGTATTTCTCTCTCTTTATCTCTCTAGAAAATACCCACTCTCTTCCTCTCTCTAAATTCATTCGATCCAAACACACCTTTATTGCCTAGATCTTGTTTGTTAAATGTTACACAAAGAAACTTTGATGTTTGCAAAACATAAACCACACATGTCCTAGTGACTTTATTCAAACACAATGCAAGACTCTTAAAATGATGCAATAACCTTGAGAAGAAATGATGGCTTTCTCAAAAGTTAATCTATCTTCCTTTTCTTTACTTTGGAATCATGATCAAGCTCATCACAGATCTTAGTTAGCAGTTGACCACCTATGCTAAGAAGAAGGTTATCAATGGCATCAGTTTGTTCTTCACACTGAAGTTTTGAAGACATCATTCCATAGAGTACTTCAGTGCTTAGAGGATACACCACATCAGTGAGCATAAAGATATCAACACCTCCTTTGATTGAGATATGATGAACTCCACTTGTAGTGTATAGTTACCACAAGAGAGTTTTATCTTGACTTGGAAAGCTCCAGTGCACATCTGCAGAACTTGGTGCAAACATTCTGTGAAGCTCCACATATAGTTCCTGTGCCTTCACATCAACTCTTCCTCCATTCTTGAAGTCTAGTTGAACCAGTTTCCACAGAGTATCTAGATCTTCCCTGTCACAAGACTTCACCAAGGTTTCCATGTTCTTGTAGCATTCAGATGTGCCATCAGCTCTAGTTATCTTCCAGACTTTTCTACCTTTATCCCTGCTAATTCTCCAGTCTTCAATCCTTGCTGGAAAAATGTTGATGTACAACTTCCTTTCAAAGCTGTCTATGGGTTCCTTAAAACCCAGTTTGTGCTCTGAGCATCCACTATCAAATAAATCTTTATAGTTTAGTTCCTGTAGTGAATGATCCTGCACAAGAATAAGAGATTAGTTTCTCTTGATGACCCAGGCCTGTGNTCTCCAGTCTTCAATCCTTGCTGGAAAAATGTTGATGTACAACTTCCTTTCAAAGCTGTCTATGGGTTCCTTAAAACCCAGTTTGTGCTCTGAGCATCCACTATCAAATAAATCTTTATAGTTTAGTTCCTGTAGTGAATGATCCTGCACAAGAATAAGAGATTAGTTTCTCTTGATGACCCAGGCCTGTGCAGGCTTGGGTCCAGTTTGTGGATCTACATACTTGTAAGTTTTGTAGGAACATGATCCCCTGACACTGCTTTGGCATTTATAGGTAAGTTCATTTTTTAATGGGTCCCATTGCCAATAGTCTGAGTTTCTAGTAGGGGACCTCCTTTTTCCCTTTACAGCATAAGAGTTTGAGGTCTTTGCTGTATTATTTTCAAAGGGTCTTCTCACAAGTGATTTTGATTTGGAGAAACTTCTTCTTTGGGAAAAGTTGTTCATCTATGAGATAGGTTTTCTCACAGGTGACGAAGATTTTGCAAAGTAATTTCTATGATTAGCTTGATTCACATGTGGTTTAACTGGTTGTTTTGGTCTGTAATAGCCGGTATTAACCTTGGAATGGGCAGGATTAACCTTTTGCCCAACAGGTTTAACTTGGTTTCTACCTGTATTAACATTTGGTCTACCAGAATTAATTTTGGAGTGACCAGTATTAACCCTTAGATGAGCAGAATTAATCTTTGTGTTACCAGTATTTAGTAGAACTTGTCTAGGAACAAACTGATTAGCATGATTAATTCTATTCACATTGTTCCACACAGGTTTAACCACATTATTACCAGTATTAACCATCTTTTGTTTTTTTAACTCATTTTCTTTAGCCATTCTTCTTTCATGAAAGTCACAATCTTTTATTAAATGACTAATACTATTACACACAAAACATCTTTTCTGAGTATACACATAACCTCCTCCTAACACTCTATTCCATTTATCATTCTTTTCCCTTTTTGGTGTCTCTGGTTTATTTACTTGTTGCCTAGGAGATTTTAAGTGAATTTCACAACTAGGTTCAACAGGTTTTTGTTCAGGTTCAGACACAACAGGTTTATCACTTTTAACAGATTTAGACTTTGACACTTCACTTGACACACTTTCAGGTTCTGATTTAGAGGACTCAGAGGTGTTTCCACGTGACTCTTCACCATCATTAGATTGACAGGTAGAGTATTCACTGGTTTTATCATCTGAGACGTTTGTTTCAGGCACTTGAGGTCCTCTTTTACCATACACATATAGTGATTCATCAAATTCTTTTTCAGGTAAAGGAGTATAGTCTCCACTTAAAGGAGGTGGAACTCCTTTGTAATTATCAGTTTTTAAGGATCTACTATATACAATTGAATCAGCCAAGTTAGCATCAGAAGCAGTAAACATGCTTCTATCCATCTCTTCTTCATAACTTAAAACCTCACTGTCTGATTTTATCTCATATCCTAGACCAATTTTACATGTTGAGCTCATNTGGAACTCCTTTGTAATTATCAGTTTTTAAGGATCTACTATATACAATTGAATCAGCCAAGTTAGCATCAGAAGCAGTAAACATGCTTCTATCCATCTCTTCTTCATAACTTAAAACCTCACTGTCTGATTTTATCTCATATCCTAGACCAATTTTACATGTTGAGCTCATGCCACTGTTTATTAACTTTGACAAGTTTTGAGAAGAATTTTTCCATTTGTCTACTATTTGTTGTAATTCTTCTTTTTCATTAAGAGCTTTTTCACCAATTCTCCTATACTTTTTCAGTTTTTCATCTTTAGCATATATTTCATTAGCCTGAAAAGTAAGTTTTTGGTATAAATTGGCTAGTTGTGTTTGAAGTTAATCAACCTGAGCTTCTAAAGTTTTCACACCATTTTCATAAGCAAGTATTCTTATCTCTTGTTCTTCTATTTGATTTGTTTGTTCATCACACATAGCTTTAACATTATTGTATGAATCAATACACAATTTAGAACATAGAGATACCTCAGAGTTAGAGCTTATGGCCATTAGAGCATGGTTGGTAGGTTCCTCCTCATCAGTGTGCTCCACCCAATTGATAATGCCATCATCCATAGTTAGCAGACCAACCTGGCTTGTCTCCTTCTTCTGCACCTCCTCTGGATACATTCTCTTATTCTTCTCTTCAGAATTCACTTTTGCTGTACATTCTGACTTCTCCCAAACAGTCAACAAAGTCAACCAAGGGTTCCTGGTCAACTAAGTCAAGCTATGAGAGAGAAAGTGACCAATTTATGATCCGGTGTAAGCACAGTGTATCCCCGGGTCGTTATGTCCCAGCGAGATTGAAATTGTGTTTTGGAAACGTTTTGGGAATGAGTGATCAGGGAATAGTAACCAGATAAAGATTTGGATTGATTTTACACTAATGATTGCTTGGAATGATAATAAAACAGTACTAACAAACATAAAATTACAATTAATCCTAAAAACGTAAATGCGTGCTGGAAAAGTGGAAATATGCAAAAATAAACTACAGGGGGTGAAATTGAAACTTTTACAAACTTGAAATTAAAAGAAAATTTAAATTAAAAAGAAAATTATTTTTTTGATTATTTTATTATTTAAATACTAATTATTTAATAGAACTATTTAAAAAGTTAATAAAAACTAATTAAAGTTAAACTAAAAATGATAAGAATTACAAATTTAACCTAGAAAATTGCGAAATTAATTTCTAAACCTTTAAAATAACTTAAAAGAAATGTAAAAATTGAAAATAAATATTTTTGTCTTTTTCTGAATTTAATATTAATTAATTACTAATTATATTAATTAAACTAATTTAACTAATTTAAATTACAAGTTATACTACAAATGACATAGAAAATTAGGAAATATTTTATAAAACTAATTAACTAATACAGGAACCCTAAAAATTATAAAAACTATTATTAAACTATTTTACTAATTATTTACTTAGTTACTAATTAAAAACTATTTAAACTAATTTAATTAAGATAAATAGAAAATGCACAGTAATAATTATGAAACTATTTTCTAAAAATTCTAAATGATTTATAAAACCTAGAAGAATTATAAAAAAGTACTAATGATTAAAATTAAACAGTAGGTGATTTTATTTTTGGCTTTTTTAATTAAAACTAATTTAACTAATATTAATTATTATAAATACTAAATGAAAAGATAAAAATCTAAGAAAATTACTAGAAATTCTACAAGTGAACAGTGACTTATGAAAATTCTAAAAATGAAAATTGCATTTTGAAAAAGCTGAGTAATAAGCCAAATGGCTTAAATAGAAGGTATCACTTTTGTAAAAGTGATGATTTTTTGGATTTTCTTTTTGAGAAATGTTTATACACTGAAACTATGGAACTTTAATAAAGACAAAAATTTTAGAACTTAAAAATAAGCAGTTTGCACCCCTAATAGCTTAACAGATGGTGTTTATGGATTTATTATGATGCACAAGCTACTAATAAGCTCTACAGTGGTTACAAGCTAGAAAATAAGGTGTAAACAAATTATATGAACACAAATTAAGCTAAAGGAACTGAAAAAACACAGATAGTAAACTACAATAAGCAAATAAGCAATCCTACACTTCACAGTAACATATAGATCTGCAAGAAACTTGTGAGCTTAATCCAGCTTATCAAATAAGCTTGAAAAGCGAAAATAAGCCTGGAACTATCAAATATGGTTGCTTGGCTTCCCAAAAAGCCAAGGATCACAGGATGGGTCCCACTAATAAGCTCTGTGTGAGCTTGTGAATAAGCCTATGTACACTGACTATTCAGTATACACAGAGAAATGGATCAAACAAAAAGCTACTAGCAGCCCTATTGAACAAGCTTGAAAATGCAAATTTAGACTTGAACCTTAAAGATGGGTTGCTTGGATTTCCAAAGAGCCAAGAATCATGCAATGGGGCCCACTAATAAGCTCTGTGTGAGCTTATGAAGATGGGTGATAAGTCTGTGCACAGGGGAGGTAAAAACTCAAACAGGCAACTTAAGCAGTGCTTATTTATAAGCAAATGGATTCCAAACCTTGATTTTCTTTTTGAAATATGCAAACAAGCAACAAAATATTACAAATCAACAATTGGTTTGGATTTCCAATTTGTATTGAATCCTACAGATCAAAAAGAAAAACTTGTCATTTTGACAGATGTGGTATTTTGACTTTTTATGAAAACTTGCAAGGTTGACTTTTATGAACTATGATCTTTATTTACTCACTGAATATGTTATATTATGCTATAAGAACATGAAATTAAGCAACCCTAACAACTTATGAACTGATTTGATGATTTTGGAACAAAAATCCTTCACAGTGAACAAATGACAAGTGATTACAATAGATTTTGACTTTTATATGAACAAGTACTGGTTTTTATGTTTCCTTAGGCCTAAGTGAGACTAAAGATACATGAAACAACAAAGAACCACAACAATTCCACACTGGATCACAGATAACATAGTAAAACCAAACAAGGCTTTAACTGAACTAGTTTTTGATTTTCAAAACAAATGATTGATTGAGACTATGAAACTGACCCAAAACAACTTATGAAGGTTTAGTGAACCAAAAAAAACACAGAAACACAGATTTGGATCTCAAATACACAAGATGCTATAGATTACTAATTTGACAGTGAAAATGAAAACTAAGTAACAATTGATTCTAACAAACAAGCTACTGATTTTAAGCAGGATTATCACTGACTAACACCAAATGAATACAATTAAACAAGCATTAACAGCATATGAACACTAAAACAGTGAAATGTGAAAATTGAGAAATGAGCTTACAACTTGCACTCCAGCTAAACAACATGAACCAAGGACCAAGAACACTCCTATAGAACCCCCACAGGTTCACTAACCCACTACCATCCAAGATTTACAGTGCTCCAGCTGTGATCACCTTCAACCTGCAAATTTTTATTTTTCACTGAATTTTCTTGATTTTTTGTATTTTTTTTGTTTTTGATACTAGACTGTATTTTAAGGTTTCTAAAAGCTTTTATGAGCTTTCTAGGAGCTTATGTGAGCTTAAGGTCCAGAATAACAACCACAAACAACATAATACTAACATGAACTTTTTGAAATTTGAATTTGCACAAACTGAATTCAAATGATTAAACTGAAATTGATACTTAAAAAGGATTCAAATTACATTCAAAAGACTTAGTACAATGATAATTTTGACTAAAGATTACAAGAACATGAGAATTTAAATTAAACGACACTAAATTTTTGACTTATAAACTACACACTCTTCTCTGCTTCATCTCTTTCCTTTTATAGGCACCAATTAGGTTTCTTGATAGTCTCTGAGTGAATTCTTGGCCATTGGATGCTCTGTGTTTGATCTGAGCCCTTGATTGAGTTTTGGCGCCAAAATGGTTTTATAACCATTTTTCTGTTTTTTATTGCAAGAGGGGGTGGTGCATTTATTGTAGTGGGTTAGGTAGGTGAAGGTGATCGGGGTGAGTGGTTTGGGCGGTGGGAGGTGACTGCCAAGTTGGGGGTGGTGAGGTGATGGGGGAGGCCAAGCGGGGAAGAAGAAGGTGGGAACGGGGGTGTGTTTGATTAGTTATAACAGGTGGGGGAGTTGGGCCTGTGGGGGATGGGCTTGCAAAAGAAAAAGGGCCAAAAGGGTTAAAAGGGTGGGGAGTTGTTTTTGGGTTGGACTTGGACTGGATTGGGTTTGGATTTAGGTGGATTTATGAAGTAATAGATTTAGGTCCGTTTGGTTTGTAGTTTTATTAAGCCCAAGGATTAAAGGTGTAAAAATTGCTGAAACTTGAGGACCTGTTTTGCCAATCTTCCAAAGTTGTCACAAGGGTGATTCTTGCCAAAGATGAATAGTACAAGGACCACAGTTGACTTTTCCACATTTTGAATTTCCAAGGACTAAAACTGCTAAGTCTTCAAAGTACAGGGACCAAACTTGTAATTTCTTCAAAGTTTTCACCAAAGGGTTATTTTTGCCAAAGTTTCATAATACAAGGACCATAATTGTAATTTTCCAAAAGATTTTAATCCCAGGGGCTATTTTTGATACTTTTGCAAAGTTCAGGGACTAAACTTGTAACTTTTGAAACTTTTCACCAAAGGACTAATTATGACAACTTGTGATTTTCTAAGGACTTTGGTTTGCTTTTCTTTCAAAATTAATACTCAGGGACTAGATTTGACAAGTTTTGAAAGTTGAGGGACTGAAACTGCCAATTGTGCAAACTTTGTTCGTTTTTCATTTGTTTTCAAACATTTTGCATCTAAAACATATAAAACACAACCCTGGGATATTTTCAGTATTTTGATGCATATTTGAGTATTTTTGGATGTTTTGGCAGTTCAGATGAGACAAAAATGATGAGTATTTACACACTCATCAATCCCCCACACTAAAATATTGCTAGTCTCTAGCAATCTTTTATGAAGACTTAATGGATTTGATGTCTCTTTACCAAAAGCCATTACTTCTGGAGTAGCCAAATGTTTTAGTTCAAGTAAGAACTATGGTACACTGATAACCATATGATTTTGAGCAAATCATCAGCTGTCAACGGATTTGATTTGTCTTTAACAAAAGCCATTTGCTTCTGGACTAGCCAACTCTTCACGATTCAAAGATATGGTGAGCTGAATACCATACAATTTTTGGCAAATTGCAAGCCGTAAACGGATTTGAGATATCTTTACCAGGAGCCGTTTGCTCTCGGATTAGCCAGACCTTTTGTGGATGAGACATGGTGGACTGATAACCATTTGTCATGTTAGTGCAAAGCACTCACACCAGAATTTTTTTTTTGCCAAAATGGGGGAATTAAGGCATTTACATTGGTAAAAATGTGATCAAATTCGCCATAATTCCCCCCCCCCCACACACTAGAATTGAATATTGCCCTCAATATTCAAAGTCCCGGCCATTATGCCGATACTTTGAGATGTAAATACTTAGGATTTAGGCAAGTGTGGGAACCATTTGAAAAATAAGCTTCTTAAATAGAAGCTATCACTTCTTTTAAAGTTATGATGATGAATTTTTTTTTTATTTGGAAAATATATACATGCAGGGGC
>LBNU01036991.1:6627-21044 GCA_014162995.1 Artemisia annua | reverse complement strand
TATATATATATATATATATATATATATATATATATATATATATATATATATATATATATATATATATATATATATATATATATATATATATATAATTTTGAGCTAAAAAGTACATTATGATGTATTTATACCATCTATAATGGAAAATCCATATATTCTTGAAAGTAAAAAATTTAAATTAATGTTTTGCTTAAATTACCCTTAATTAATCTTAAAAACTCTATTGAAGGAAATATTGAGTCATTCACGGAAAGCATTAAACCACATGAATCTATTGAAAAAAACTATTGAAAAAATTGCTTGAAAATATGGGAACTATGAATAATTCACGGAAAGTATGACAGTGTATGTTAGTTTAGGTTTTTTCTCAATTTTTTTTTCAGTTACATGAATGCTCAATCGGATAACATAGAACTTAAACAGGTTATGGACTGAACTCGGGCTACAGGTTGACGTGTGTTGATAGTTCCATATGACTTTTCTTTTTATTTTCCTATATTGTCTTCTATTAATCATCGAAATCTTTATTTAAATACATTACTTTGTTTTTAATTATCTTTAATTATTTAATTATGAGTTGGGTATGTATTTACATTGTCACTACCTCCTTAAAGATAATTTCTTCCCCGAAATCAAAAAAAAAATAAGTCTTTTACTTTAATAGGTTATTATGATATAGTCGCATTAATAAAAGACATTCCATCCTCGATATAACATTGGTCTTAGTATAATTACTAGACGAGTATTCATGCATAAAAATAAGATTTTATAGTGGCAGATAATTATAATGATATTTTGGTCACACAAAATATTTAACCAAAATGTCATTTGTGTAACCAAAATATCACTATAATTATATACATATAATTCAAGTTGATTTATTTTGAATCTTCACATTATTTTCATTTTAAGTTTTCTTCTACTCCGTAATTACCAAACAAAAAAAAAGTTACAATTGTGTTTTGACTTAATTGTTTTTTTAAGAAATTTTGTCGGCTTCGCAAATTGGTGTCGACTCTAGCGTTAATTCAACTTGTGAATTTTTGTTTTGATGGACCTTGGATCAAATATTAGATTTGAGGTACTTAGGTTGTGGTCCTTCAAACCATATGTGTCATTTCAAAAACAATATGATGACTATTCAATAAATGAAAACCATAAATAAGATGACCAGAAAAAAACGCTGCCCAAAGTGATGAAAAGAGAAGCTTCTTCTTTTGTTTTTATCATCTTTTTTAGATTTGTGCGAGAAGACTCAATTAGACTCACTCAAAATATGGATATCCAAAAGAAACAAATATATCAATTATCCAAAATTGACTAAAGATGTGATTTTAAAGATACATATAGAACCTTGACTATAAAGAAATTTTTTTACCAGCCATCCACTGCGGGACGTAAGATTTTTACAGGAAAACAATTTAGGTTATTTTGACATCTCATTTAAATCAATGTTACTTTTTACTAATAAAATGTTTTAAATATATACAGATAAATTCTACACAATAAATTGATAATATTAGATTGTTTGGTAAATATAAAGGAAGTTGCAAAAAACTTGCTAATGTAGTCAAACTTAAAACTAATTAGCTACTAAAACTAATTAGCTACAATTTATACGGAAGTGGAAGTATGTATGTAAAACTTATAAACATAGAAAAAAGGGAAAAAATCACAAAATGGTAACCAACTTTCATTAGTGTTTCATTAAAGTCACTCAATCTTTTTTTGTAATTGAAAAACCATTCAAGTTTCATATTTGTTCTATTCTTGTGTAACTTTTGGTTTCTCTTCCAAATCATCATGTTACTAAGGATGACATGTGAATGCGTAGATGACATGGACATTTATGCAAAGGGAATTGCTACAACCACACACAAACTCCCACACAAAACCCCCACTCGTTAACGTGTCAGCGGGTGGTTGGTTTAATCAAAGACCTCACTCACTGATTAAACCAATCACTCGTTGACACGTCAGCAAATGAAAGTTTTATGTGAGGATTTTATGTGGATGTAGGATATCCCTTATGCAAATTACCGTTCATAAAGTTTAAACTTTTCCGGTACCACGTAAAACCCTTTGCATTTTGACATGGTTTATTTATCAATATATTCTTGTAAGCCATTAAATTTCATCCTTTCAGAATCAACATGGCTTATGTTTTCAATCACATGAACCTAGCGAATGCGTTATAGAATTACTAATATTTTAAAATCCTCACTGTTAATATTTACTCCTGTTTAGAATTCTTAAAATTGTTTTAAGCGCATTACTATATATATTAAAAACCATTTGAAACGACGTCACTTAAAAAACAGTAACCTCGGCCCATTTGAGTTAGCCCACTACATGTGTTGCATGAGACCCATGTCCATTTGAAGCCCATTTACGTTAAACGATATACACTAAATACTTTGGCACACACAAATGACGCAACACCACTACCAGAAACTTCCTGAATACTCTGTCACACACACAGTAACCGCCTCAATTATATGCGCCATGATAACCAGATAAGAGTACGATACATCGGTGTGAAAGATTGATGCGATACAACCAGTGGTGGAAGAGAAACTGATGCGAACCGTATGGAGCATCAGCCATAATTTTTTGGGTTTCGCTATATCCAGGTAAATAATAAACTTGAGCTTTCAATTTTTAGCGTTTTGTGAAGTTTTAGCTGATTTAATTATGTGGGTGTCGCGGAATATCACAAACAACATCTAATGCAGTTGCAAAAAGGGGTCGGCATGTATCTTTTTTTCTTTGGTAGATTAGGGTTTGTGTGATNAACCGTATGGAGCATCAGCCATAATTTTTTGGGTTTCGCTATATCCAGGTAAATAATAAACTTGAGCTTTCAATTTTTAGCGTTTTGTGAAGTTTTAGCTGATTTAATTATGTGGGTGTCGCGGAATATCACAAACAACATCTAATGCAGTTGCAAAAAGGGGTCGGCATGTATCTTTTTTTCTTTGGTAGATTAGGGTTTGTGTGATTGGTTAGGTTAATTGTTATTATTTGGGTTGTCGGGTTGTCGACAGTGTAGAAAGTGTACACGGAATGGTGTGGAGTATGTATAAGAATGATTTTAATGTATAAATAGTTACTTATACTTGACTGCTTATTTTATTGCGATTCGTAGTGAAGGTAGGAGGTTATATGGAGGTATTGAGCTCCATTGAGGAAAGGAACGTGTCATTTCACAATCTCAATTGTTGGCACTGGAATCAGTCTTGCTCAAGTTTAGGTACAATTGTTTTGTGCATCCATTTTATCCCGGATTATTATACTAAATAACCATTCTATACTATTTGAAACTGAAATTTGTAGGTTTTCATCCGATTGTGTAATACAATTACACTATCACCAAAAGAAGTAGGCTTATGCTGTGAAAGCATATAATTTACTACTGGATCTTACTTGCAGGTGTACATATGGTTTCTGGAAAAACATTGGACTTTGGATTTACAGAGTTGTTCAGGTTATCCCTGGGTTTGCTTTTATTTTGTCGTCTTTAGTCTTGCATATTCAATTTAACATCAGTTAAATGAATTATGTGTCCATGATTGAGTATTAGAAAGGCAATCTTGCTGACTTGACCACATGCTAAATTGTTGAACTTGCCGTATCTTATATCTTCTGTAGACATAATCTAACAATGAATTTGCTGCTATTTCAGCTGGGATATGCGTATGTTCAGTTTAGGAAGGAAGAATATGCATCAAAAGCGTCGAAGATTGTTACTGGAAGATACTACGCATGTATGGTCTTTTCTTCGTTGTATGTAACTATAATAATTTTCGCCTAAATTTAACAATTTCTTTATGCTTTTCTACGCAGGAGAATACTTGAAACCGCGGTGGCTATTGTAGCTTGACTGCTTCAAGTGAATTTCTGAGATTCATAACAATGAGGAGGTGAGTATTTGAAATTGCTGATAGTATTTTAAAAGTTGGTGATTCGGATTTGATTCTTAAAAAGCCGAAGCTTTTTTGAATAAGCCGTCTATGGTTGCTTAATTTCTGATTTTTAAACTTGGTATAGATGTTGATGCATAGTTAGGACAACTAAATATTGGTTTATGTTACCTCCTTTCACAAAGGAGATGCTACAGATATCAACACAGTGACTGGGTACAAGCTTCTCCCACCATAACTGAACTGCCGAAAACTTCGACCCGCAAAGAACTATGCAACGATGAGACCAGATTTGTAGCCACGCTAAGTGTCAAGAAAATGAAGCATGAAGAATGATAGCATGTATAACAATTACAGGCTTTGTCACAAACAACGCAACAAACATCGTAGTATGTTCTGTATATATGCAGTAGCTTTAGTAAGTAACAATCACTATGTATGTTGTAACCTACGTATGCAGTGGCCAAAGTATGTTCTGTATATATGAGTCGCCTCTTTGTTTGAAGTTATTTATAAACAATTTTTACCTATACATATGACTTTCAAACTGTTTCACTTTAGCTAAATCTCTTTTATATTCCTTTTTTTCAGGAGAAATATGACGTACACGGCACAAAAACTGGACATCAGGACTAACGTATCTGAGCGGGTGCATTGGATTGTATATTAGCCTACATGTTTATTGGTAAGTAAGCCAATTTCAAGTTACATGCATGTCAAATGTGTTGGATATTGGGTCAAAACTGGCAAGTTTGTAAATCCTGTAAAAATGGGTTGTGTCGAGTTGGCCAACCTCAAATGCTTTGTTATACATCTATTTTTGTTCGGTTATTAAGTAATATAGCATCCAGGTCACTATCCTCGCGATTTATTGTGGTTGTATCAGTCTTACATTAGTAACCTGAACTATAATTCCTTTGCTTATTTATAGAAAAGGGTTATTTAGCAGTCATAAAGTCGACTGTTTACTAGGTAGAAGTCATAGTGCAATGATCAATGGCGTAAAACAACGGCCCGCCGCAACGCGGCGGCCGTCGCCCATCTCGTTTTCTTCAATGATCATGTATATTTACAGTTTCCTTCATAGTTGCAATGTTCTTCGGTCA
The DNA here is from genome assembly GCA_014162995.1 of Artemisia annua. Lineage (NCBI taxonomy): Eukaryota > Viridiplantae > Streptophyta > Magnoliopsida > Asterales > Asteraceae > Artemisia > Artemisia annua. Next base: position 16,015 of record LBNU01036991.1, on the reverse strand, counting down.
ATTCACATTTGTCTACTGTGTTTACGATCAAGCCCTATAAACATGTCTATGAATAACTTTATCTATACTACATTTGGGACTATCCTATAATTAGAAAAGCTTAAAATTCAGACTTTTTTCATACTTATTATGGAAAGATTTCAAAATTAATTTGTTAGGAAGCATGTTCGTTAGGAAGTTTGTTAGGAAGCAGTTGGTTGTTCAAACTAAAATTATTTGGCTTAACCATATCTAATATCTCTACTTATAAATCATGAAGACAACTAAACGTGTAACCGAATAACGCAAAATATAATTACAGAGTACCCGCCGTCGCATTACGCGAGTACCGTTCTAGTTTTAACTAATGCAGCAATATTATGTATTCAATTATTATATGAACTTAATATTTCAACGGATTTTTTGCCAACAATTCCACGTATACATTAGGTGGCACAATAACAATCCATGTCATCTGCGTACACATGTACACGTCATATGGTAACATGGTGATTTGGGAAAAAAAAACTGAATATTACACATAAATGGAACAAACATCAAACTTGAGTGGTTTTTCATTAAAAAAAATAGAGAGAATTGCAAAAATCGTCCCTAAAGTTTGGTCAAATTGCACGTTTCGTCCCGGAAGTTTGGAAAGTGCAAGGTTCGTCCCTGTGGGAAACTTTTGGGACAAAAATCGTCCCTGGCCTACATCAAATGACAAAAATACCCTTGCCTCTATATTATTTTTCAGATTCTTACACAAATGGTCCCTGTGCTTCACTAGGCTTTACAAATTTAGTCCTAATTTTTTTTTTTAATTTATTTATTTAACTATTAATATTAGTATTATTTTTTTTATACATTTTCGTCCGTTTTTGTCCGTTTTTCTCACGTTTTCTTCCGTTTTCATACGTTATTGTTCGTTTTTCTTACGTTTTTGTCCGTTCTTGTTACGTTTTTTTCGTTTTCATACGTTTTTGTCCGTTCTTGTCACGTTTTTTTCGTTTTCATACGTTTTTGTTCGTTTTTCTTACGTTTTTGTCCATTTTTCTTACGTTTTTTCCGTTTTCGTATGTTTTTGTCCGTTTTTCTTACATTTTTGTCCGTTTTTCTTACGTTTTTGTCCGTTTTTCTCACGTTTTTCTGTTTTCACACGTTTTTGTCTGTTTTCTCACGTTTTTTCCGTTTTCATATGTTTTTGTCCGTTTTTCTTACGTTTTTATCCGTTCTTCTTACGTTTTTTCCGTTTTCATACGTTTTTCTTCAGTTTTTCCACTTTTTCGTCCGTGTTTACACTGTCCATCACCAACAAAAAATTTCCAAAAAAATTTTCAAAAAAAAATTTAGAAAAAATGGTATTGAATTTTAAAATTCCAAAAAATATATTTTCGAAAAAAAAATTTAAAGAATTCGAAAATTTTTCTAAAAAAATATTTTTTTAAATATTTTTTCTAAAAAATATTTTTATTTTCAAATATTTTTCTAAAAAATTTTTATTCGAAAAAAATTTTATTCGATTTTTTTTAAAAAGTATATTTTTTAGATTTTTTTTAAAATTTTTTCTAAAAAATACCAAAAAATACTTTTATTTTTCGAATATTTTAAGATTTTTTTCGATAAATATGTTTTGAAAATTTTTTTCAAAATTTTTTTTCGAAAAAAAGAATTAGAAAATAAAATTTCGAAAAAAAAGCGAAAAAAAAGTTGTAGAAATTTTATTTTGAAAAAAAAAAATAGGAAAAAAAGTTTTTGAAAATAATTTTTTGAAAAGAATTTTATTTTTTAAAAGAACAAATCTTTAGACTTCACCCAAAACAGAAAAAACGTAAGAAGAACAGACAAAAACGTAAGAAAAACAGACAAAAACGATTGAAAACAGAAAAACGTGAGAAAAACGGACAAAAACGTAAGAAAAACGGACAAAAACGTACGAAAACGGAAAAAACTTAAGAAAAATGGACAAAAACGGACAAAAACGTATGAAAACGAAAACAACGTAACAAGTTTCCCACAGGGACGATTTTTGCCTGTTTTTCTTACGTTTCCCACAGGCAAGGGTATTTTAGTCATTTGATGTAGGCCAGGGACGATTTTTGCCCCAAAAGTTTCCCACAGGGACGATCCTTGCACTTTCCAACTTCCGGGACGAAACGTGCAATTTGACCAAACTTTAGGGACGATTTTTGCAATTCTCTCAAAAAAATAGTTTGAGTGACCTTGGTGGAACACTAATGAAAGTTGGTTACTATTTAATAATTTTTTCCCTAGAAAAAATCTATATTAAATTAACTTATAAACATAGAAAAAATCTATACTAAATTTTGAACTTAGTGGCGGTTTTTGTAAAGTGAGGTAACCGAAAGAGACTATTTATGTAATTTTTCGCTACATAAAATGCCACTATATTTTAACGCAAGGATTATTTATGTAATAGAAGGTAAACTGCAGGGACGATATTTGCATTTTTCTCGGGTGTTGCTGCAACAAAACTAAACCATATGTATGATTTTTGCCATTTTCTTGAAAGGTTTACTGTTCATTGAACAATAAATTGCCTTTGGCAATTGTTTATATTGAAAATGAAAATGCTATGAAAATCAACAGTAAGGTGTTGTTTGTTTCGTTAAGATGTTTTGGGTCTGAATCTGATTACCACATCTTACTAGTAAGAGGTGGCTATAAAGTCTTAATATGAATGAAATAATGTTGTTTGTTTTTTACAATTGTCTAAATGGTTTGAATTATTCGTTTTTTTCAGTATATATTAAACCAATGTCAATAACAACCCAAATAATAACCAACCGAAAATTAGCATATCGATTTAGGGGTGTTCATCGGTTCGGTTATCGGGTTGCTCGGTTTATTCAGTTCGGTTAATTTTTTTTTCTAGATATAACAAAAACCAAACCGAACCGAATTCAAATTGATTAAACCGAACCAAATAACCAAATATTTAATTTGGTTCGGTTCGGTTTTGACAAATTTTATTCGGTTACAAGTTCGGTTTGATTATTTTCGGTTCGATTTGGTTTCGGTTTTCAATTTGAGTTGGAACCGAATACAAAATATCTTACACAAAATTCGGCTCAACCATCTTAACTAATATACTCAACCCAAGTTTAAGTCAAGTAACCCCATATCAGTTACAACCCTAGTAATAACCCTAATATAAATACTATCCTAAACGTAAGAAGCCATATAACCCTAATACACTATCTCCTAGATATGAGCAGTCACCAAACCATTTCCTTAATGAAACGCAGCAACCAAAAAACCTCTACTTTATGTCTCTTTTATTCCAACCAAAGCAAAACAAGAATCTTGTTATAACAGCAATTATGAATCTTCTTGTTGTTGGTTTTGGATTAAAGGACCCTGAAATGGGTTTTCGTTGGAGGTGGGTGAAAGGTTTGGAGGTTTGAAGGGTGTGGATGGTTTGGTAAGAGGCAGTAAGATCTAAAAGCCAACTCTTACTCGGGTAAGGCACATACATCTGCCCGCCTCTGATTGACAAAGAAAAAACAAACTACCCCAATGTCTGACCGCGTCTGACTGGGTAAGAGTCAGAGGCGGTTCGGACGTTTTTGTAAAAAACAAACACAGCCTAAAGTTTAATGCAAAAATGATATGTATTGACCCCTTAATAATATGTCATTGATGACTTATGATGTTTATAGTACAAAAAGTAATACATTGATGACTTTAGGCTGTATCTTGTGGCATGGGAAAAGCCTTGCGAGAATCCTTTTCTTCCGACAAACTCTACAATCCTTGTGGCAAACAAGAACCTGTTTACATTTCATCATGTTAGTCCCACAACAATCAACCTTCTTTGACGAGCATCAAAGGGCGCCATGACATCAGTGGTGGCGCTAAACCACCAACGCTATAGCCCAAGCCATAGTGTCGTAAGCTATAACTTGGTTGTATGTATGTTTTGTATTGTCTTTTTCTTTCGAATTAAAAATGGTGTATTTGTGTGTCCAAAAGGTGTGTTTTGGCTTTATTTATGATGAAGGGTGTTTTTGGTACGTGTGAGTGAAAGAGTTATGTTAAAAGGAAAAAAAACTAAAGTTGCACTAGAAAGCATACTTGTTAAGATCTCCGATCATGATCTTAGGATTTTACGATTCTACAAACCAGAAACGATCTGGATCATACGTAGGATCTTAGCAAGCTTAAGATCTTATAGGATCCCGATCTTGACCATAGGATCTTAAGATCTAATCCGATTCGATCTTACGTTTCTCGAACCGCAAACTAAAAAACTACGAAGTTATAGATTGTTTTTTAATAGAATTTAAACAACAACATGTGATTCTTCTTAAACATTCTATATTCATAATTTAAGACAACATTTCCATTAAACATTTATAATTTTTTGTTTATGATATATATTAATTTGTAGATTTGATAATATTACAAAGACTATTAAAAAATGGCATTGTAGTAGGATCTTAGGATCTCCATCTGATCTTACGATCATGATCTTGTAAGGACGAAAACGATTCTAGGTAGGATCCCGATCTTAAAAACCTTGTTAGAAAGTGTCAAGCTTGAGCCATAACACCTTGTGCTCTTAGAAGAGAGAGGATAATCGGAGGTCTTCCTGTAAGCAGTTACTCTATCTTCGAGTTTTCTCCGAGGTAAGGGCATGTGGTGTTTACATTCTACCTTTTTATATCATATTTTAGCGAGATTAGATATTGTTGTCGTACGATAGTGTGTGTGACGATTACTAGAAAAATTGTGAGAACGTGCATCCGAGTTAGAAAAGAAATGAAATGAAATATATTAAATTATAACGTGTAATTTGATGTTGCGTGAGGAAAAATAATTCAATTGTTTTTTTACGTGAACTTTGAAGTCTTGTTTTCAAGTAATGGGCAAAGTCGTTTGTTCAATTTTTGGTTTTCTAGTATTTTACTACTTTTTACTATTTTAACATGTCATGTTGTTAAATATAAGAAAAACTTAATAAACGAGGGTGTGAACATATTGTCTTAATTTGTATAAATTGACGACGTGAATAAACAAGATCTCATGATCAATAAAAGAAGATACATAAAACATAACGAGTCAAAAAGAAAATGTTGTTCATCTATTCGCGTAAACTTGAATTAGTGTGACTTTATATCGTAACATATTCACACTTGATTAATTTAATCTACCACGCATAAATATGATGGTTTTCAAAGAAAACGAGTCAAGTTTAAGATGTCACATTGTCACCTCTAATTCAAAACAGAACTTTAGTCATATTTTAAGCAATAAAATCCACTAAATTAATTAATAGTGGGATCATTCTTTATTCCAAGACAGAATAGGATCATAAATCAGATTCGGGTGCATGATGGTAAAGTTGTCGGAGGGAGCACACCGAATCCATTTCAGCAACGTTGCTTTAGAGTGGCATATTGCCGGTTATATTGGTAGAGAATAGCAAAGTGCGTTCAGTTAAAAAAGAAAAATCTTTAATCGTTTACTTTTTGAGGGGTTTAAGTTTGCATAAAATATAAAAAATGCGTTTATATGATATTGTTTTTATTTAAAAAATAAAAAATAAAAAAAAAAATTTCAAAGAAATCACAAAAAACACACAAAAAAAAATAAATAAATAAAAATAAGTTTTGTAACTTTCTTTGCTAATTTAAAATTTGCGAAATTTATATTTTCGTAAAAAATTTGATAGAAAGCATTTGAGTTAAACACAATTTTTCTTTTTTTTTTTTTTCCTTTATACAAAATATTTTATGAAAGATTTTTCTAACTAGCACATCAAAAAGTACCGAAAAATAATCAGAGACTTACATAAAAATACAGAAAAATGTACTTTTATGTGATTTCTAAAACTTTTTACGTAAGTTTTATAATACTTTTTATGTGCTTAAATTGTGCCCTAAGATACAAGTGAGAAAAACTCTTTTATGAAATAGAAACCTGTTTCATTTTAACAAAGGAGTTGATTTGCATACTTCACAAATTGATTGTCACACTCCAATTTAGTGTGTATTGCCATTTATACCCTCACATAACTTGTACTCCTCTTCACCTCTATAAGGTTAGAAATGGCAATACATACTAAATTAGAGTGTGTCAATGAAGTGTGCAAATCACCTTCCATTTAACAAATTGCACCATTTTACATGTTAACCAATGATCAGTAAGAGCATCGGGTATCGTCGTGCCGTGGCACAAAAAGTGCTGCCACGTCAGCAAAAATCTTCACGGTACCAGAAATCTCACGGCACCACATTTTGCCCGTAACCGTTGGCACCAGAAATTCTGGTGCCGTCGGCCAATTTTTTTTTTTCTTTTTTTCTTTTTTTTCTCTCTCTCTTTTACATTAAATAAAACATACACAATATAAACTAAAATAAACTTCATTAATTAAAAAACAACACATTACATTAAAAAACCACACATTACATTAAAAAAAAAATAAAAAAAAATATATAAAAAAAAAATACAAACTAATTATGCAAGTTCCATAAATGCTCCACAAGGTCATTTCGAAGCTCGTCGTGAACTTTTCGATTGCGAAGTTCTTTATTTTTTCTAATATGTAAATCACATCTTTCGACCCAAGTTTCTGGCATGTTCGGGCGTGGATCGACGAATGTATCTCTTAAACTCACTTCGAATCTTTCGTCTTCCAATATCATGTTGTGTAACATTATACAACAATACATGATTAGTTTCAAAGTGTTGATTTGCCAAGCACGTGCCGGTTGTCGTATAATCCCCCAACGACCTTGTAGGACTCCGAAGGCTCGTTCAATATCTTTTCTAGCACTTTCTTGAACTCTTTTGAAGTTCAAATTTTTTTCCGACCTTGCAACACTAAACGTTTTCACAAAAACGGACCATGTTGGATAAAATGCCGTCGACTAAATAGTAACCTTTTTTTATATGTATGTCCGTTTACTTCAAACGGACATTCCGGAGCTGTACTGGCAAGTTCTTCATCAAATATCGGGGAACCATACAACACATTAAGATCATTATTTGCTCCTGGAACCCCAAAATATGCATGTCAAATCCATAATTTTTGATCCGCAAGAGCTTCCAACATAATAGTTGGGTATTTATGATCACGTCTTTTGAATTGAGCTTGTAAGGCCTTTGGACAATTTTTCCAATCCCAATGCATACAATCAATACTCCCGAGCATTCCCGGGAGTTTATGTTTTTCTTCATGCAATGCATATATTTTTCAATGTCATCTGAAGTGGGATTTCTTAAATACTTCTCTTGGTATAAAACATGTATGAATTTAGTAAAGTATTCTATATATTGTCGTGAACAACGTTCACCAATTTGCAAGTACTCATCAAATGCATCAGGTGAGGTGCCATACGCCAATTGGCGTATGGCGGATGTGCACTTCAACACAGGACCTATACTTAACCGACCGGTAGCATCGTAAGTTGATCTAAAAAAACGAAAGTACTCGGGAAGAGGCTGAACATCATAACTTAAAATATCGTTGAGAATTTTATTAAAAAGTCTAGAACTCATACGATACCTTTGCCTAAAATTCTCTTCGGGATATTTAGGATCAGTCTCAGCGTTGCCAAAGTAGTCTTCGAGTAAACATTGTTCCGCCTCTTCTCGATCACGAGGTATGTATGTCCTCGTTCTCTTTTCACCCGATTGCGATCCTCCGGCTTCTTGATCATACAAGGATACAAATTGTTCATATGCCAAGTAACTTTGAACATATCGTTCTCGATCATCATTAAAAAAAACATCATAAACATCGAAAGGGTCGTTGTGATTATTTGGATTCATGATTGAAAGATTTGTATGAAAAAATGAGGATTGAAATAGGTATTTATAGAGTAGNAAAAAAAAAAAAAAAAAAAAAAAAAAAACCTATGGCGCTGAGCCATGGGGTCGGCGCAAGGGACGACGGCGCCACCTCCGGTACGGTGCGCCGTCGCGTTTTTTCGGCTGGTGGTGATGGCGCCACCGACGGCACCACTATACCTCTCGCTTTAATAAAGTACTGTAGTTACCGAGTACTTTTTATAACAGTCTGTAACCTAAAAAGTTGATAAAGTGACACGCTGGACATGCAAATTAGAGCCAGCTCACACGTGCTATGATCTCTTAACTCACAGTACACGCTTTTGACCCTTTTTATCACTCACGATGTTCAAAGTTAAGGGTGCGTTTGGTTGGAGGTGGTAAGGTTAGGATTTGGTATTGATGCCAAAAAATGTTGTTTGGTATATTTGTGTGGGTCCCACAATTGGGGATGAGTCCCAAATTTTTGTCCATGTGCTAATCCCATCTACCATGCCATCTTTTTGTTATATAACCATTTAAGGTGGGCCCATTTCATATATCAACCATTCATATTTTGTTCTATCTTTTATTTTTACAATAATAATATTTTTAAAGTTATAAATTACACCTTTTTATAACATATATAATATAAATTTAATTATATTTTTCCTCTCTCCTCATTTAATACAAAACCAAATCCTAATCCAAATCCAAATCTTTTAATCCAAATCAAATCCTAATCCTAAACCTATCTACAAACCAAACGGGCCCTAAGTCACCGACTTGCACAACTAACCATTGTCAAAAAAGAGTCAAAATTACTGTAGAAACGCTTTTCATGTTGTACCATAATATTTTTAAAACCAAGATTGTACTTTTATAAGATTTTGCAAGTTCTAGAATATTGTGAGTTTGTGACACCTTTTTGATGTACATGTCATGTGGGTGTGTGATTTCGCACTTTTTGTGCCAATGGGTTGCTTTTACCAATGGGTTGCTTTTACCAAGACATATTTGATTAGGTTTATGTAGTTCCAAATATGGGTTTTTACTAAAAACTACGTAAAAATACTTAGAGAATCACATAAAAGTATAAATGAGTATGCTTTTGTGTGAATTGTTTTGTCATTTTTCGTGAATACTATTGTATTTTTGGTGTGTTTAACTTGTATCTTAGGGCACAAGTTAAAAAAACACTTCAAATATTTTTATACTTTGTTAAACAAAAAAATAGGTAACATTTCTTTAGAAAAAGCCAAGCATTTTCTTGCAACACTGAATTAGTAAACAATTGATCAGGAATGATATATTCTCTTAAACCTTCCTACTTGTCTTTTTTTATTACCTTGTGCCGGTCAGTCATATACTGTTAAGTGAGAAAATGAGTCATTCAAAATTTCAAACAACTAAATGCATAATTTATACATAAAATGTGAGAGGATAAACATTTGTCATACTCAGTTACATTTGTTTAAGAGACGCAAGTTATAAGGCGATGTTATATCTGTCACATTAGGTTTTTTTTTTTTTTTTTTTTTTTTTTTTTTTTTTTTTTTTTTTTTTTTTAACCCCCTTTTTTTTTTTTTTTTTTTTTTTTTTTTTTTTTTTTTTT
>LBNU01036990.1:14795-28644 GCA_014162995.1 Artemisia annua | reverse complement strand
ACTCGTAGAATTGACAAAATGTTTGCGTGGCCACGCCCAAATATGTTTTGGTAATTTTGTTCAATTATTGATATACGAGAAACTGTACATTAATAAAGATTAATTTCTTTATTAATCAGAGTATTAGAAACAAAAGGATAATAATAACGATGTATCGTTAAGAGTTTTCCAGGAAACTCAGCTCGGTTTGAACTAGGGGCATTGGAGTGTTGCAAGACGCCGACCAATGTCATTTTACCGTTAATGTTTAACTAAGTGGGAGCTGTTAAATTATAGTTAAATATTTAACGAGTAAATGTCTAGAATCGAACGCGAGACCTCGGGATTGCACACATTGTAAATGAGTATTAAGGAAAAATAATAAATCTATATTTATATTTATTATTTGACACAAGTACTTAACAGACGTTAGTGTTTACCGTTAAATGACTAACGACCGTTAGACGAAAATAAGGAAGAATGTGTTTAAGTATTATGGTAACCAAGAAAGTTCTAGAACACCTCCATAAGGAGGTTAGGGATCTTTACTTGGTGACCAAGTTTCCTAAACACTATATAAACAAACCTAGGGTCATTGTTTTCACATAGCTTTTGTGCACACAATTATCCCTAAAATTCTTTCTCTCTTTTCTTGGCTTAGGTCGTTCATACGAATCCCAAAAGGGTTTGTAGGATGATTTTTGTAATCAAAAATATTACTTGTGTAGTTTCTTGCAAAACCTTAATACGGTCTAATTTGTGTGTACAAGAACGAGGTAATAACTTACTTTAGTTATTATCAAGAGATCGAATAACAAAACGGTAAGGGGTTATTCAATAGATCTAATTTAAACCCTAACTAGGGTTCTTCTCATTCCTTGAATCAAGTATTGCATAAGGTACGTTCTTATTTATGTTTTAGTTAACCTTTATATGTTATAGTAGATCCTAGCTTCCGCAATATATTTATGTGATATTATATGAATAATATGCTTGTCATGATTATCAAATTCTAACACACTTTTGATCCAATAAAAGCAACTCAGATCAAGAAGATGGAAACACTTCATTAGATTATGGGAGGCATAGAGACAAATTTGATTACATTTAAATAACTAACATAATCTTACGTAGAAAATCAAAGTTATTCAAGTCCAAGGTATGTAGTATATTTTTTTCTGGCATAATGTTGTAAAATGGTTAAAGGTGTAAACGTTAGATGATAAGATTCATTTATTAAATACTAGTGGAGTTCCCGTGCATAGCAACGGAATTTTATAGCGATAGATAGTTTTAGTGATAAAAAATAGTTTATGGGTTATAAACGAAAAATAATAAAAGTTTGAGGATTTGAGGGTTAAACATAATGTTTTGAAACCCAGTTCGACCCGGGTGGTTTAACCGGTTGAACCGTTCCTGTCGAAAAACGGGTCAATTTAAACAGGGTCAACCTGACGGGTTAGGTCGAAAAAACCGGTCAAACGAAACCGAGTCAACCCACAAGGTTTGAAGCGTCCCGGGTCAACCCGGTTTTGATGTGTTTTTATTGAAACATATGTCAACATTTTCTTTTTTAGTTTCAACATTTCCTTTTTTGTGATGTTTTAATTTTTTTTCTTACTTAATATAAATTTTTCTACATTTCACATATTTACTTTTTCACTTTTTCACATTGACTATTTTACTTTTATATTTAGTATAGATATAGTTTATTTGTTTATTTTCATCATCATCATCATCATCATCATCATCATCATCATCATCATGGCCGAATTTGGGCCTGTGCAAAGTGATCAACCGCACAGGTCAGCCTCAAAAAGTTTATCCGGTGTGCAGCCCAATTTTGGGAAACAAGCCCGCTTGAGTTTCTTTCCAATTTTTTGCATTGGTGTATTGCTTCTAGCACAACGCAGCACATGTTGGGATTTTATTTAGTTTATTTGTAATTCGGAAATCAGTTTTCATATTAAATCCAACGGAACAACTACAGAAATAGAAAGAGGTAATTAACAAATTCAATTGTGATGCATTTAGATTCTTAAGCATTAGTTTAGTACTTGTTATCTCGTTAGTAATTTTTTAATACACCATTTGCTCCAAAGTTGAACCAAGAATTTGATATGGCTAAAGTAAAGTTATTTCATGTACCATAGTTTTATAGCAAATCTTGCAACATTAACTGAGCGTTTTCAGCACGTACTCAATTTTTCGTGTGCTCGAGGGGCCTAATATGTAATAGTGGCACGGGGCCTTCAAAATCCACGGGACGGCCCAGATCATCATCATCATCATTTTAGAATGATTTTTTTTCACACGTATACCACCTATCTCACAATATATCTCATAAATACCACTAGCGAGGCTTAAATCCACAACCTCTAGGTTTATAAAATATATAGTCTAAGTTTAATTTTCTTTCGCATAATGTTGTAAAGGGCGAAGGAGTTGTCATTGTATCAAAGGTCCAAGGCATTACATATTATATTAGTAGTAGTAGATTAATTTTGGTATGATTACCAAATGATTTCGTTTTATATCTCCGGCCTTAACCGGCATTACAACTGGAACTCCTAGTTGCAAAGCCTATGACACTGGGTGAAGATTTTTCATTGGCACGCATTACCGAAGCACAGTTTGAAGATCAATGGTCCAACACAGCCATTTCCAAAACACCCGACATCACCAACACTATCGCACAAAAAACCAAACCATCCTCGTCCTGATTTTCTATTAATATCATAAGCTCCGTTAAACCACCTTTATTACCTACACCAGGTAAACCGACCACCAACACTAATTCCACACCGTTAGATGGTGGGAAACTTGTGACCTGGAACGGTAACGGTATCTTTAGGTGGAAGTATTGAGAGCACATATGGCGTTATGAAGGGAAGGACTCGTCAGTTGATTCAAAAGGAGTTAGAGTCTAAGATGGACCTAGAAACAAACCTCATAATTGAACCAGACTTTAGTTTAAAAGCAAGTCACAATATTATAGAAAAAGACTTTCATTACACCAACTTCAAGCAGCATATTAAGCTTTCTTTGGTGCATATTATGATCAGGTTAGCATATGATCCACAAGGGACTTAGCTACAAGTCAAAGTTTGGGATCCTGGAATTATAGGAGGCGATATTTTGAAGCAACACCTTGAGGACAAGGTGGTTTCCGAAGAAGGAAGGAATGTTACGCCTATGGGTCAAAGGCTGGGGCGTGGTAAACAGGTCAATACTAATTCTTTATCTATATTATTTGTTAGGTAGATGTCGGGTGATAAGTGCCAAAGTAGGTGAATTATTTTTGGAAAGATATCAATTGGTAGAACCCTTGATAAAGGAAAGAGATGCTGTGTATGAATCACTCACATATGTCTAGTGATATGTGCCAAAATAGGTCGAGTCATTATAGGATAAGTGGTATGTGTTAATTCACATACCTTTTCATGGCAAAAAACCGAACCAAATAGACTAATTATGCTAACAAATGCCAAAGAATATGTGTTGTGCAGGTACGGATTTATCAAAAGTGGACAAAAATCACACAAAAACCGTCAAAAAACGAGCATGAGAGTGGAACGAGTCAGAAAGTCAAAGCTTGGCATCCAAAAGTCAAAGTTTTGCTCAAAAAGTTCAAAGGAAGTCCTTAGGGTTTCAGAATTTGCAAGATTTACCCTTTTGTGAAAGATTGAAGAAATTACAAGAAAGGCCCCTGAAGTTTCATAACTTGTCAGATTTAGCCCTTAAAGATTATTTTTGAAGAAAAATGACATTAAGCCCTTAACCTTTTTGAAGTTTGTCATAAGAGACCCTTGGAATGAAGATTTACAAATTACAGCTTTGGTCCCTTGAGTTTCAGATTTTACATTATTGGTCCTTGTATATTTCTAAAAATCTAAACTCTAATCCTAAAACTAAAAGCCTAGTCCAATAACCCTTTTATAAACCTTAAACCCAATAACTCATCAAATAAAACCAAAAGCCCAACCAAACCAAAAACCCTTACCCGGCCCACACCCTTCCACAGTCGAATAAATAATAAAATAACCTTTATTCCCTTTTCCCGCCCCCCAAATTTACCCTTTACCAGATTCACTATTTACCCAAGAACCCTAATAATTACCCCGGTCAAATTAACGGCAATTAAGGGTGTTTTGGTCTAATTACATGCTTCTAGAAGGTCAGGGGAATGTCAGAACATGTCAGACTCAAAGAAACACACGAGTGGGTGATGTGGCATCTCGCTATTGGTCCATACACGTCATAGGGGTCTCATCTAACAGTTCTAATGATTGGGAAATGATTTGAGGGCTCAGATTTGTGCAGAAGAAACACACCACACGGATTGCCAGCTTGGCAATCGTGCTCTAGACCTTTCCTCACTCAGCTATAAATAGAAACACTTGTAGCTTTTTTAGGTGTGTAGATTTGTAGTAACGTTACCATGTCAAATTGTTTCCAGAATTTGTAATCTTTCACTGCTTTGTAATAATCTAGAGTTCTAATAAAATTTCAATTTCAATTTTCTTTGAATACTTTTTCTCTTTAAATAGCTTTAGATAAATTCCCTAGTTTAAGCTCCTTATTTCTCAGTGAATAAGCTTCTCAGAAGCTTATTACATCCCTTCTTAAAATAACTTTACCTTCGCTTGTTTTCAAAAACATGAAAATCAATAAAAAGCAGAAAATATAAAAAAAAAATGTTTTAATCTCTAAATCAGCTTGCAACAAGCTATTTCAATAGTTTAGAAGCTCATCTAAGCTTTTTAGCTTATGGTGAGTTAGTTTGTAGTATAAAACAGTTTCAATCTCATAAGTTCCAAAAAGTCAACAGAAAGTCAACTGAACCTTGAAGATGAAGGAACCTGGGTAATTTGATAGTCCTAGTGGAGAAATGGAAGCCATAGGCCTATCTAAAGATAGGCTAAGATAGAAGGAACCCTCTGTTTGAGCTGAGGTTGTTTTGTAAGTACATTGTTCCATTTTTCAAGCTCCAAATTGCATATCTGTGTTTGCTAGTATAAGTTTTGTTATTAGTTGATAGTTACTGTTACATTAGTTTGGTAGATGAATATTTGATGCTTATGTGATTGATTGTAGTCATAGTATAGCTAGTTGTTCAATTGTGTTTCATATTTGATTAATAAACTGTGAGATCTAGCATAACTGTGATTCTGAGATTTTGGATGTTTATCCTGTGGATTTGTGATTAATTTAGTGTTTTTGATCATGATATGAGCATAAGTAGTTGAATTATGGCTAAAATCTCACTGATGCTTTAGTTTGGTTCATATCTGCTAATGAGACGAAAAGTGTACCCGTTTTAAGGGGTCATTTAAGCCCTAATTCAAGTAAATATGATAAAATTTTGCCCTAAATCGTTCCTTTTGTCATTTTAGGTACTTTTGAGAAGAATTCTAGAAAACATGCATATTTGGACGTTTTTGGAGCATAAAAGTGAAGAAAACGACAAAGTCTCAAAAGAAGCTGGATTTTCTACCTGACGGCGTCAGAGTCACAAGGTGACGCCGTCAGACAACGTTGACAAAGGAGTGAAACTACTTTACACTTGACAGGCCAGAAAGATTTTGGAACATTTACACCTGACGCCGTCAGGTGTTACAAGGTGTAGGCCGTCAGGTTATAAGCTAAAGAGTGACGGCCCAGAAGGATTTAGAGGGTGACGGCGTCAGAAGTAGATCTAGGCCATCCGAGAACCCTAGTGGCGGCGAGCTGACGGCGTCAGACTCTATAACCTGACGCCGTCAGAATGTAAAATCTATATATATTTTCCTAATTTTCATTCATTAGTGTGGAACTTTGTGGGGAACTTTTGGGATAAACCCTAAGACGATTTTAGCTGTATTTTCAAGGGTTTTTCACCCTTGAATCCTTCATGTTCAATTAAAGATAAGTCCTCACTTAAATTAATCAATATGTCTATGTGTTGGTTAATTATATCTTATGCTTGTCTTTCAATTAACATGCTAGGCTAGATTTTTCTTGTGTTTGCTTAGATCTAATGAAACCTAACTATTAATTATTGGTTGATTGGTGTGTTATTACTTTGTTGGGATGAATGTTTCATCAATGTTAGGCTTAAGAAAACTGGCAATACTCCTATATGGTAACATGCTTGAACGTCTTAAGAAACATGTAACTAAGGCATACTAGGTTATTAAGGTAGTATTTAACGCATGAGCCACTGTTTACAATCCCTATGATTATGTGTACGCATAGTTGTAGGAGGAGATAAGAGCTCATAGAATTGGGGAGATATGTATGCCACCCCATGAATTGTTAAGGAATACACCCGTCATCCACACAAGTAATACATACACCAATTAACCGGTAAAAGATATTTAGGGAGTAAGGAAGTCTAAGTAAACACATTTGTCTCTATATAAGTTTTCACAACCTTTTAATTTCTTGTTATTTTATTTTATTGCAATTGTAGTTTTTGGGTTAGTTGACTAGCAACTAATTCTGCCCACTCCTCCAAAACCCGAGATTTTACTTGCTTTCAAAAAATATAAAAAATACACAAATAATCTTCCTTCACCTTTAGACCTATTAGAGTAGTTTTTCTATCCTAACGAACACTATTCCCTGTGAGAGAACGATCAATCCCCCGTACTTACCACTACACTATACTACACTGACCAGGTACACTGCCTGGTGGGATTGCAAGCTTCTCAAGATCCCTTGAGAGGTAAAACCTGTTGCGTGGTCGCAATCCTACGCACATCATCTGCTAATAATTGGTGGTTTGTGATTTTGATTTTTAGCTGATAATTGATGTTGTTAGCTATTTAGTTGGCTTCTGGAATTGATAGTTCATGTTATGTGATAAATAGTTTGGATGATAGTGGTTTGAATCTGAATTTCATAGTGTTAATTGGAAGTTTTAGGGGTGTTTGGATCAGCTTTGATTCTGTGAACAAGGCTGTGTTAGTTGTTGCAATTGATTGCATTAGTTCAGGTTAGACTTATTAGGGATAGTTAGACTGTAAAATCAACAAGTTTCTCATAAATAAGTCAAAAGCTAGTTTTAAATCCATGTCTGCAGTCACTTTTAGAATTCTAGCATTGCATAATCTAATATACAGTTGCAAAAGAAGTTTCTACAGCTTAGTTTGATTTCATTTTAGCTTAAAAGAACATTTACAGTAATCTAGGATTATCCAAAATTCACTTTAGTCAAAGTTAGAGAAAATAGAATAAGTCAAACCTGCTCATGTAACTTGTTGAGATAGATCTAAACTAGCATCTAATTAGGTTAGCAATTGAAATGAACTTTTAGGGCTTTTAGGAATTTTAGATTCTCAGTATTGCTAGCTATCATTTGCCCCCATAATATTCCACTGTAGAGCTTATTGAACTGCTTATTTTTGATCTGCAAGTTAGATAGTAACTCATTGTTTGCTGAAATTAGTTTAGACCTACAGATGTTCTGTTAAGCTTGATTTCTGAGTTTATTTGTTCATTCTGAGCTTAATTGATTGTGTTTATGTGTTCTGCATGATTCTTGAGTTCTGTGCTTATTTTGTGTTGGATTTGCTTATTCAAATTGCTTATTGTTAACTGCTAGTTGTTCCATTTGGGAGTTCTGCTTGGTATTTTGTTCTGAATTTAGTTTTTTAGAGCTAATCTGAGTTCTAGAAACCTTCTGAATCAATTTCACAAAGTTTTGTTATAAGTGCTTATTAATAAGCACTTGTAATAAGCTGTCTTAAGCCCAATAAGCACTTTTCTGCTTAATTTTCCATTTTTCTTATTTTTCTCAGATTTCAAATATTATTTTAGAATTCTCATAAAAATTTCAGAATTTTTCTCATTCATTTACTATTTATTTTTATTTTTAAATAGTTTTTATCATTTTAAATCATTTTTAATTTCAAATTAAATCACAAAAAGACAAAAATATTTTCTGATTTTATTTTTAAATTTCATTTTCAGTTTATTAAGATTTTTAGAAAATAAATTTGTAGAATAAATTTTCATTTTATAATTAGTTTGATTTTCTTTTATTAAATAAAAATACAAAAATAGTTTTTAATTCATAATAAATAAATATAAAGTCAAAATAATATTTTTCTTTTTCCTAAAATTTTATTTTATCATTTTAAAGTTTTAAAAATTTCATTTGAGCCCGTAGGTTTAGTCTAGCTTATAATTCACTTTTTTATTTTGTTTAATAGACGTTTTAATTAGTTTACGTTTACGTTTTTGACGTTTGTGTTTTACGTGCTTGTACATTGTGCATAATTACTTTATTTTGCTTAGATTTTCTTATAATTAGTTTTAAAACTTAAAAACTTTCACTTTTTACTTTTTCACTACACGATTTCACGAATCGGTTATCACGATTCCATTCACCTTCACACGGACACGACCCGGGTTTTGCTTATTCGTTGAGTGATTCCTTGGACTTATAAATATATAATTGGTTTCAACTCAATCAATAAGTGTTCAAGTCGTTATTGGATATGTGTTATCATTGCAAGGGTTATCCAATATACGAGCCATTATAATGAATGAAGTCATAGTTTTCGATCAAATAATATTCCAACTTTTTTTTTCTTCTTCTTAAGGAGCGCGCGCCCGCTTGAAGTAGTGCATACTATCGATACAACCTAAACGGGTCATTTCAGTTGAATGTTACACTCGCGGGTCAAAGTCTGGGGCGTGGTAAACGGGTCAAGAATAATTCTTTATCTATCTTATTTGTTAGGTCGATGTCTAGTGATAAGTGCCAAATTAGGTGTCTAGTGATAAGTGCCAAAGTAGGTCGAGTCATTATAGGATAAGTGTTCGAGTCGTTATTGGATATGTGTTATCATTGTAAAGGTTATCCCAACCAGTATCTATCCAGAGCCATTATAATGAATGAAATCAAAGTTTTCGATCAAATAATATTCCAGCTTTCTTTTCTTATTCTTAAAAAGCTCACGCCCACTGGAAGTGGTGCATACTACCAATACAACCTAAACAGGTCGTATCAGTTGATCAAAAACTATGACTTCATTCACTATAATGGCTCGGTATATATACTGGTTGGGATAACCCTAACAATGATAACACATATTCAATAACGACTTGAACACTTATCTTATAATGACTCAACCTACTTTGGCACATATCACCAGACACCTACTTTGGCACTTATCACCGGACATCGACCTAACAAATAAGATAGATAAAGAATTAGTCTTGACCCGTTTACCACGCCACAGCCTTTGACCCGGTGGCGTAACACTAAAAACATGAATATACATTGTCCCAATTCTCAAGAGCCACTCAAGGAAAATTATATACTTAAGGATTTTCCTTAATCAAGTAACTTGTGTTTTAGATAAGAGGGAGTTGATGTTAGAATAAGGAAGAGATTGAAATAAGTGGTCTCGGAACAATATTTAGCAACACAATAGTTGTCGAAAATCATTTTTGTTCCAAACCACTTATTTCAACCGCTTCCTCAAACTATCTCCGAGTCCCTATTTCCTATCTTTCTAAATAGAAATAAAAAGAAGACAGGAAAGAAGACATAAAAGTGAAAACCATATGATATTTGCATGAATATAAGGGGGTTAGACTTTTATAAGGAACTTGAAGAGGGGTAAAGGCGTAAATTTGACGAAGGTGTGTGTCATTAACGGTAGAAATAAAAGCGAAAATTACTGCAGTACCCAGCCACAAAGCTTCTATCTATCAGTGCCCAAACTTTTTCCACTTTACAAAACTACCCAAGGATCACGTGTATTTTTATACGCGACATTGCTGAATGAAACGTGGCACAGATTTATTGGACAAAGAAAAAATAAGAAAACCCTAAAGAGATGTCGCGTATACATCTACACGACATTGTAAATATACACGACATATATACACACACAAAAAAAAATTGCAGCTGTTAAAATATCATTTTTTTTTTTTTTTTTTTTTTTTTTTTTACTTAATTGTGTGTGCCAAGGCATGTACGTCAGCTCCACGTTAACAATTAACATTTTGCCGCAAGTAAGCCTAGGAGAATGGTAGTGTTTCTGCTTTTTCCCGCTTATGTGACACCTGTTCCCCATGGAGAGGCATGGAGACTTGTTATTTCATCATAAATGCATTCAAATAACCAACCTATGAAAATCTTTGGTTTAATATCAATGTTATACCAGTTGAGTTGTGAAAACTTTAAAGTTTTTTAGCTAGATGGCCATCTTTGGTCAAGATAGCTAAAGATAGCATTATTTTTTTTAGCTAGATGGCCACTGACATTTACTTTATATATGTCAAGTTAATTAAATATCTGGTGTAGTTTAATTCATACGTTATTTTATAGGCGACTTGAAAACGGATGAATTGAATGCATCAATTAGAAGTTACGATGGTAAAGTTGGGCAGGTGAAAGAAACAATCTGCATGGATAAACATGTTTTAGATATCAAAGTTTCTGCAACTTTATCCTATGAAGTATAGGTTTCCACTTTTGATTTTTATTATCTTTAAACATTTGAATTTTTGTTAACCTATAAACATTTAAATCTTTCTGTGCACGAGGCACTAATCTGAGAATGCTAAATATTGTGTTTCTTGAGCCTTCAAAGCAAATGCCACAAATTAAAGGCTTATCAAGCTCATTTTATACATCTTTGAAACATGTAAACATGGACTAGGTATAAGCTGGTAGCCTGGTGCCAAGCATGACTCAGGTGGAATCATGCCATGTCACATCTTCCTCATGGCGTTTATGGTGCTCTTGGATCATATCGTTTGGTTCCGTATCCCCCACTTTAATCTGTATTATTTATCTCAATATATCAGCCCAGATGTAATTACAATAAAACAAGTATTAGAACAAGCCTAGAGTTTTATTGTACTGTGATCGAGACCACAGACCATATTCAGTTGCATTGTGATCGGGCTTTAGCTTTATTTCCTTTTTTAGCAAGCATAGAGTTTTGTTTATCTAGGATTTAGGCTGAAGAGTTTCTTTTTGAAGGCATGTCAGCAAGCCTTAAATGAGGACTTCTTGTATGAAAAAGTGTAAGCTTTTTCTGCAAAGTGCTAAAAATGATTATAGCTTGTCACATCTGCTTAGCAAGGAATGAAGTCGATGTTTACCAACTCCATATGGGAAGGTAACTTCAATTCAAAGCTGTAAACTTAAATTCGAAACTTATATTTCCTAAACTCCATTTGGGTCACTTATTGTTTCTTTTTTGCTGCACATCAGCCTACAAGTACTAAGGGGTTTTTTGGGATCGGATTACTTATTTTTTGTACTTTACTGCTTATCTACTTATTGAAATATATGGCTGGACTTTAAACTACCCGACTTACATGACACATTTATATAAACACCACTACACCCTTTGAAATGAATGTGTAAGGGTGTTTATTTAATACTACGTATGTGATTGTGTTTATTTCTTCCTCTATCAACCAACGACTCTTAAGAATCCCAAAAAATCTTATGAAGTTTTGAAAGGACAAGATAAGACTGAATAGTGTTTATTTGATGGATTTCATGCTGCTAACTAGCTATTTATAACCATTTCTTATAAAATGCTATTCAAGACACAATAAAACGTTGAAGTTTCCTGGTTCAGGTTAACCGAAAAAGCGAGTCTTTGATTCAGATGTAAGCGGCCTAACTAGGTCATCCCCATGTCCCTTGACACCCAAAATGTGTAATATACTGTCACTTTAATTAGTTGGCCTGGGGTTCTCTTTGATGTTTGGAGTATATTCAGGGACGGAGCCAGGGGGTTCCCGCGGGTGCACGGGCAACCCATGGATTTTTTCGATATAGTGTTAATTTTTGAAAAAAACATCGATTTTTCCTAAAGTCATCTTAAATGCACCCAGTCCATCGAAATGTGTTTCTAATATTACTATTCAACTTTTTTTGTGCACCCGGCCGTCATATTTGGTCCTGGCTCCGTCCCTGAGTATATTATACAAAAATGAAGTAGTATGTTTTTCTTCCTGCTGTCATAGTCCCATCTAACAATCAGAGTAGTTAAATATCAATGATTTTCTTGTTGGGCTTAGATAACAACAAAATAAATGTGCGACCTTTTGGTACAGAACTTGTTGCTGGTTAAGCACACTAATGAGCATTCACACTAAATCAAAAGGAGCCACATTTACATATACCAACCTAAACTAATGAGCTAAAAAATCAGTTAATATAAACTACACTACAATATCTAGCTAGAATCAGTCCGAGTAGCCAAACCTATCCAAAAAACTTTCAAACCCAAATGTAAAACAGCAATACATATAAATATACAACTTTCAATACTTACCATATTTTCTTAAATCTTGTAACTGCAGCATAAGATAAGAAGGGAGTCGGTGTTAGAATAAGGAAGAAATTGAAATAGGTGGTCTTGGAACAAATTTCAGCACAACAATTATTGTCGGTAATCATTTTTGTTCCAAACCACTTATTTCAACCGCTTCCTCAAACTATCTCCGAGTCCCTGTTTCCTTGTTTCCCATCTTTCTAAGATTCACAATACATCTAAAGAGATATAAAAATAATACAGAAAAGTGAAAAACAGATGATATATATTTGCATGAATGTAAAGGGGGTTCGACTTTTATAGGCAACTTGAAGAGAGAGGGGTAAATGCGTTAATTTGAGGAAGGTGTGTCTCGTTAATTAGCGCTAGAAATAAAAAGATACAAAAGTAATGTTGGGCAGGTGAAACTGTGAAAGAAACATTTAGCTAAGATTTTTTTTTTTTTTTTTTNGAAGAAATTGAAATAGGTGGTCTTGGAACAAATTTCAGCACAACAATTATTGTCGGTAATCATTTTTGTTCCAAACCACTTATTTCAACCGCTTCCTCAAACTATCTCCGAGTCCCTGTTTCCTTGTTTCCCATCTTTCTAAGATTCACAATACATCTAAAGAGATATAAAAATAATACAGAAAAGTGAAAAACAGATGATATATATTTGCATGAATGTAAAGGGGGTTCGACTTTTATAGGCAACTTGAAGAGAGAGGGGTAAATGCGTTAATTTGAGGAAGGTGTGTGTCGTTAATTAGCGGTAGAAATAAAAAGATACAAAAGTAATGTTGGGCAGGTGAAACTGCAAAAGAAATATTTAGCTAAGAACATTTTTTTTTTTTTTTTTTTTTTTTTTTTTTTGGGAAAGGCAGAACATTTAGCTAAGAATTACATGAAGTTAATTATATCAAAGATACTATGCAATTTTAACCTATGGGGTGTAGCCGTGTAGGTTTCTATACTTTGAAATCTATCTTGCAACATTTGATTTTTTGTTATCTTACAAACATTTTGAGTCTCTGTCTACGCGAGCCACAAATGCGACAATGTTAATTTTATTATTTGAGCATCAAAAGCAAATGCCACAAAAGCTTGTAATGCTTATTTTTTATAAGTGTAAACTATGTAAACACGGACCAAGTGTAAGCCGATGGTAGCGAGCTAAAGTTATGTAGGATCATGCCATGTCGCATGTTCCCTCTTGGGCTCATAACGTTGGTCGTGTTCTTGGATCATATTATTATGTTAATCTCAATCTTACCCGCTTTTTACCCATATAAAGGGTCAAACCCGAAAGTCAAAGTCAACATTAAAAAAGTCAACTCTAGAAATAACTGTCAAATGACAGTTACAAATGAAGCGACACAACTGTTGGATCGAACCATTACAAGCCGAACCAACACAATGCTTCAAACGTATCTTTTCATTCATTATATATAGTTCAATTTCTGTAAACACAATTACTAGATGACAAATTATTATTACAAGTTATAAAAAAGTTATTTAGTGATTATTTCAATTCAATTTCAATTCTGGTATATTGTGATTTGAACGTTAGACCAATAAAGATCCAC
>LBNU01036989.1:0-11296 GCA_014162995.1 Artemisia annua | reverse complement strand
CTCACAAAATATACCGGTGTTTGTACCGAATTCCTATCTGTCAGTAGCACTGCGCTGACTGCTCCATGAGTCGCGGATAAGTACATGATCAACTCATCCCCTGGTCGGGGTGCGACTAGCTTGGGAAGCGCCGCTATATGTTGTTTAAGTTATGTAAAAGCTTCTTCCGCTTCCGTGGTCCAACGAAAATCTCCCTTTTTTGTACACTTCTTGAGTGTTTTAAAGAGTGGGAGTGATTTGTCCGCTGACTTGGACAGGAATCTGTTTAAACCGGCTAGTTTCCCATTCAGAGACTGAACTTCTTTCAACGTGCGTGGCGAAGGAAGTTGGATGACTGCCTCTGTTTTTTCTGGGCATGGTTTAATGCCATCTGGTTCTATCAAGTATCCCAGGAACATGCCTTCTGTAGCGCCAAAAGTGCACTTCTTAGGATTTAACTTCATGTTGATCTTCCGTAGTGTTCTGAATATTTCTTCAATGTCGCGCACTACTTCGTCTTCAGTATGGCTTTTGATGACAAGGTCATCCACATAAACTTCTAGGTTGCGACCCACTTGTTTTTCAAATGCATTGTCTACCAAGCGTTGGTAAGTGGCGCCCGCATTCTTTAGGCCAAAAGGCATCTTCGTATAACAATAGACACCTTGGCTCGTGTGGAAAGCTGTCTTTTCCTCGTCTTCCTTAGCCATTTGGATTTGGTGGTACCCTTTATATGCGTCCAAGAAACATTTAAAGGGGTATCCGCATAAAGATTCCACCTTCCAGTCTATCTCTGGCAATGGATAGCAGTCTTGTAGACATGCTTTGTTGAGATCAGTGAAGTCTACGCACATCCTCCAACTGCCATCGCTCTTTTTGACCATCACTGGATTAGAAAGCCAGTCATGGTAGTAGACTTCTCGCATGATACCCGCGTCCACTAGCTTATGCACTTCCTCCAAAATGGCTTTTGCGCGCTCTGGAGCTTGGCCGCGCTTTTTCTGCCTCACTGGGGGATATCCTTGTCGGATTTGCAACTTGTGTTCTGAGATTGACCGTGGCACACCAGTCATGTGCTTTGGTTCCCATGCGAAGATGTCCAGGTTCCTTTGTAGGAGTGCGCATACGGCTGCTTTGCCTTTATCAGACAACGACCCCCCGAGCTATACTTGTTGCTCTGGGTAGTCAGGATGAATTGCTACTTTCAGGTTTGGTATTTTTGTTGCACTCTGTCCTGGAGTGTGTGTCGTTTCACATGTAACCGTGTTACATTCTCCAGGTGGCATAGCGTTATTGTAGAGGGTGACAATGCCGCCTTCTACTGGGAATTTAAGCATCCCATGTGCTGTGGATGGTACCGCGCGCATGGTTGACATTCCCGATCTTCCAATAATTCCATTGTATGGCGAAGGAGACCTAATAACCATAAAGTTCATCCAAGCTGTTGTGGAGTGCTCCTTATTACCAACAGCGACTAGCAGTCGCAGGTGCCCCATGGGCCATATCTTTTCTCCTATAAAGCCCGTTAATGAAGTCGCGGCCGGGATTAACTGACTTTGTATCTCAGGTCGCAACCTCTTGAAACAATGTTCATACATTATATCTGCAGACGCCCCTCCATCAACGTACATGCGGTGGATATCGTGACCCCCCGCGCTTATCTTGATGGTGAGTGGTTCCGCCACTGCGTTGTCCGCAGTCAAGGTGGGGAAAGAGATTGCGCTTTCGGAAGAAAATCTTTGGCTGACCTTTGCCTAACCTTTCGCTGCCATGATTGTATCATGTAGATGGTGTCAGACTTATCTTTAGGTGCTTCTTTTTTGGCTACGGTCTTTTGTCTGTCATCCAATCCTTGATGTTCTTAACTAAGTGGTCCATCCTGCCTTCCTTTACCAACTTATCAATTAGTTGGCGCAATTGGACGCACTCATTNGAGATTGCGCTTTCGGAAGAAAATCTTTGGCTGACCTTTGCCTAACCTTTCGCTGCCATGATTGTATCATGTAGATGGTGTCAGACTTATCTTTAGGTGCTTCTTTTTTGGCTACGGTCTTTTGTCTGTCATCCAATCCTTGATGTTCTTAACTAAGTGGTCCATCCTGCCTTCCTTTACCAACTTATCAATTAGTTGGCGCAATTGGACGCACTCATTGGTTGTGTGGCCCTTCTGTCCGTGATATTCGCAGTACCCATTTCCTGTGCGCTGCGCTTCTGGGGTGCGCATTGGTGGGGGTTTAGGGAAGTTTGTGCCCTCTGTTGCGAATATCTCTCTTGGAGTTTTTGTTAATGGGGTGTACTTGTCGTTCCCCCGTACGCTTCCTTCACTGCGATAGTTCTTATTACGGTTGCTACTCTGGTCATTGGATTGTCTCCTCGACTGTTCTTGTGACCTATAGTTTGAGTAACCTTTTCTGCAATCTGCGGCGGCAGCTTCTCCTTGGATGAAGGACCTCGTGCGCTTCATGAGCTCATCAAAGGTTTGGGGAACCTTATCGTTCAACTTCTTGATCAGTTCTGGGTTATTAATTCCATTCATAAACCCTGAGATTTTTAGTATCTCTGGACATGCCTTGACATGTATGCATTCGTCCTTGTAGCGCTCCACATAAGTGCTTGTGGATTCCCCTTGACGCTGTTTCACCCTAGCGAGTTCACCAGGGTTCTTGGCGCACTTCTTTCTCTGAGTAAAGTTCAAACGAAACGCCTTTCGTAATTCTTCGAAACCATCAATGCTTCTACGTGGAAGCTTACTGAACCAGTTTCATGCATTCCCCACTAATGTAGAGTTAAACATATGACACCACACAGGTTGTGTCCAATTTTTGATTGCAGATGCTGACTCAAAAATTTTTAGGTGGTCATCAGGATCACCTGTCCCATCATAGGTTTTAACATTAGTGGGCATATGCCTTCTCTTGTTTTCTGAGAAATTACTGATGCGTTTCTTAAACGCATCAACCTTTTGGCGGCGCCAGGGACGAGACATGTCTTCATCTTCCTGGTCGCGGTATCTTCGCCTTGATTTCCAGTGTCCAGTTTCTTTGTCCTTGCTGTCCGAGGAGTTACTTTGGGATGGACTTATACTTTTTCGGCCCTTGCGCCTACTATCGTCGGAATCCGAGCTTGATCTTCTGCGGCGCTTGCGCCGACTGTCATCAGAATCTGAGCTCGAAGGGCTTTCACTTGGGGAGTACCTTCGCCCAAGTCTGTCATGGACTCTGCGCCTACCAAGCCTAGCGTGGACATTGGTACGCCACCCATCGTTTTCGTGCTCCTCCAGATACTGTGAGTCAGTTTCTTCATCATCCACCATCCTGCTTCCGATCCTGGTGAATACCGGGTGTCGGCGGCTACTCCTCTCGCGCTTCTTCTTTCGGTGGCGCGGTGGAGATGCTTCATCATCTGGGTCGAAGTTGAGTCGGGATTGTATGCTCTGGTTTGACCTCTTTTTCGCTTCCTCTCGCATGAGAGCGGCTAGGGTTTCGTAGTTTTGGGACACGAAATCGCTTGTCGCTACTTCTAGCGCGACTCCAGTGAGTGCGCGGAGGTCTGTCTCCATGTCAGGGCCCCTGTTCCGAATAGGCGCATCTGGCGGCTCGGTAGGGTTCCCTTCTGGCATGGTTAGGGGAGTGCGTTGTAGATCTTCCACGCCAGTACTTGTCGTAGCAGCGTGGATAGTTCCCGTGAGGGGTCCTAGGCGCACTGGTTGTTCCAGATCTAAGTCTGATCTTTGATTCCTAGGTGCATTGGTTGTTCCAGTGGCCTGTTTAGGTGCTGCCTCACTTGGCTGCTTTTTCCCATGTAGGTTGCCATGGGTTTTCTTCGCCTGCAGAGTCCGCTGGCTTAAGTTTCCGGAATTTGTCATTCTAGTAGTTAGCAGAATTCTTAGTGTATGGTCCCAAGGATGGCGCCACTTGTTGATACAAAAGTTGGGCGTTCCTTATCTTGAGTACCAATTCGGTTGTAATAATTGAGACCTGCGTACTAAGAAAACAAAAAGACACCGTTAGGCTTATCGTGGGATTGTTTCCCACGATTATCCTCCAGCGTGAGAGTAAGTAATCGGTTTTAGGGTTTGTAGAAGAGTTTAGGGTTGTGATATCGTACCTTTAATGAGAGTCGTAATGCCCTATATATATACATACGAAACCTTGTTGGTTTCGTGTTCCTCACTCTTCGGCGTGTCCGCCTAAATCGGTTATTTGATATATATCCTATAAATAAGAGATATCCAATATCAAAACCATAAATAACTTTGGGTTTGGGCCTTCGTGAGTCCAAACCATCACCATAGTAGTCCACACATGGTGGGCTTAATTATTAGTGACGTCCAATAGTCGGATTCGTGACCCGAATATAGACTATACGTCATCAAAAATCATCTAAAGTATTTGCATATATCAAAAGGTTTAACACCAAGAAGTTATGAATGATTCTGTGAATTATAAAGAGATTAGATAAAAAGAATAAAATTTAGAAGAAGCATTCTATTTGCTTTTTATGCTGTGGCATTTCTTTTTTCGCATACTTTTATCTTTTTATTTTCATGTGATGTTTTTACTTTTGATGCAAATGACATATTCTTTCTTTTCTTTTAGTATACAATTTATCTTATTTTCTGTTTTTATTTTCTTTATCTCTTTTTTATCATTCTCACCAAATATTTGAAAAAATGAATTTATATTTTTCTTTTGAATGTTCAAAAGTTCCCTCTCAAAAATAGAAAAAATTCCGTTGAAGGACTTAAAATATGAGAGCTTTTATGAAAATCAATCAATTTTCAAGAAAAATATTGCATATTTGAGTCTTTTCTTTTCAGACACTTATCTTTTAAGTATTTTCACTTAAATAAATGATTATATCGTTTTTAGAATCATTTAAGCGATCGCACAAAAAATTTGAATTTATCTTTGAAGCTTCTCGATTCAAACCGTGTTTGAACGGAAATGTTTAGAAGCCCTAGCATTGAAGCTCTAAACTTAGAAATCTTTTTGAGGTTTTTATACTCGAGCTTCATTAAAAGATTTCTTTCATTTTAAATCGGGTTTTACTATTGAAGGAGCAAAATCTGAAATAAATTATTAGGCATTCATCACTGTAGGAATTGGGTTCAAGCTTTCCCCAGCCCCTTCTCATTAATGGTCGGATTTTTGGCTATTATCTATTCGTGGATTAAGGGATGATCCGCAGGTTCTTACTCAGGGAATCTTTGGGTTTAACTTCGTATTTTTATTGGGGTTTTGCATTGAGATGTACAAAAAACCACTATAACATCAAATTAGACAACGACGACTTTTGGTGCCCATCTAAGCACGGTGCCAACAAGTTTACCAAGTTTTGAAAACCATTTGTATGTTATGTCAATTTGATGTAAAGTTGTTGAATTTCAAGATGATTTGAAACCCTGTGTTTCATTTTGAAATAAAGTTCTTAGAATCAACGGAGATTTAAAACTTTTTTCATTTTCGCTTTTGAATTATAGAAACTCGGTGTTTATTTTGGAGTTTAATAATTTCAAAGGTTTCCAAGCCGAGTTGAAATTCGGTGTTTCAATTGGTGTTTTAAACCTTAAAAAAGAAGAAGATTTCTATTTATTACTGAAACTCGATGTTTCATTTCGAAATTTTGTTTTGAAATAAATGGAAATCTTTCAATCTTTGAGATAATCAAACAAAGTCGTTCTTGTTTCTCATTGAAAGCATTTTGGACTGAGAATATTCGAAAGGTTTTGAACGACTTTGCTTTGGTTTTCACACTTGTTTTATCGGTGTAAAATGTGTATACAAACAAGATTTTTTCATTCCACCGTAATATTATGTTTTCTTGTGAATGACTCATTACACCAAAAACTATTATTTTCATTCCTTAAGGGTCACTTTTTTTTAATGGAATAAAAATTCTATAAAAGTCAATCATTAACTAATCATATTAAATAAATTTCCTATCATCAATGGCCATTTTAATCTTTTCCTTATCGTTTTCATTACGTCCTATCTTACCAACCAAACATAATTGATAACGGTAATAAATCATTACATTGCGTCATTCATTCCATTACATCATTTATTTCATTTATTTGATATTTCATTCTATCTTACCAAACGAACCGGTATTCGGCATGAATCAGTAAGAAAAATGATATGAGCTCAAGTTAGTTTGGCACGTGCGTATCACATGCTCGGGTAACAGATATTCCCGCCCAAACCAAGACTATAAATCATCATTTCACTTCACTTTCATTCAGCTAATCATTTGTTAAAACTCTTATCTCTTAATCTCCTATAACAAACTATACTCATTGTAACAGATTCTCTGTACAATTCTCTAAATTGAAATCAACTAAGTTCATCAATCTATTTCTTATTTCCTTGATTGGTTTAACTAGTTGTAATCCTTTAACGGATCTTAAGTGATCCCTATTGCTTATAATTCAGATGTCCATAATTCGTCCACTAAGGTTCTTATTTGTGAAGATGAGATGTATATAAACAAAATGCAGAAAGAAAATTCAGAAATGGGTAGCGAGATTTTGAAGTTTGACATATGGAAATGAACTAAGAGGAAGAAGCCACGCTATACAAACTGTCAATCTAAGAGAAAATTGTGTAAGTTTGACATTTGGAAATGGCCTAATAGGGGGAAAAAAGTCATGCGATGGACTTGCTCACTTGATCACACTCATTGATGAAGAGGACATGCTGCAAACTGTTAGCCCGGATTAGTTGTAACGGGCTCAAGTCCGACTCTAGAAGATTCTGTGATATCCAATTTAAGTGTATGATGTATCTGTAATATTCAATCAATCAAATCATTCTCAATTATCATTCTTACATGGTATCAAGAGCCTAAAACATACCGATCCCAATAAACCCTAAACTTCCGCCACTTTAATCTTCAGCTGCCGCCTCCGGCCTCCGGCTACACGTCAGAGGTTCGGAGGGCTCCCTCTAAACCTTAACCTCATCTCAAACCCTAATTTTATTTTTTCTAATATTTATTGTTCGTCGTTTGGCGTTTTTATGATCAAAGGATAAAAAGGTTGCCACGTCCACGTATTGTGAAGAATGTTTGAAGCCTCAACCAGTACAACTCATCCTTTGTCTTGCATTCCCAGTAGCTCAAACAGGAAATATGCAATGTGGTTAATGGTTGATGTTCATTAGTTTGTTCATTTGAGACTGGAATTTTAAGTACAAAAGGGGGTGTTTGGCATAGGATTTCTGCTAACATTTGGGGTATTTGTTTGGTGAAGCATATGGCGTGATTCACCATTATCAGCAACTTATGCGGATGATATTTCAGAATACTCCCCGTCACTTCCCTTAGGGAACTCCCCTTCTTCTGTTTTCTGTAGGGACCACACACGGGTGACAAATGTTTGGGGGCTTGTGACACACAGAAGATAAAGTAGCAATGTTAGCAAGCAGCTCATCAAGAAGAGATGAATCAAACTGGTTTGGGTCATCACTTATCACTGATTTTTCAGCTAAAACACTACCTTTAGCAGCCTCGGGATCAGTTGAAAGAAGATGCCAATATATTTAAGCACGATCTCTCAGTCAACAACTGCAACTGGACTTGTGCAGATTCTTCAGGGAAAGTGTCTGGAAGTTTTCAAGAAGTTCATCAGTGTTATCAATTCTTTCCGCATATTCACCAATTATCCTAATCATCGATGCCTTAGCCTCTGGGTCATCTAATGTGTCCAGACTCTCACAAACGGATAAGCAAAGGTTCTACTTGGAAGCCTATTGAAGTCATTTATAGATGTTTTCCTCACTTTAATTGACAATCTTGAGATACATAAAGGGTGTTTGGCTTATGATTTTGACTAGCATCAGGAGTGTTGTTCTAATTCTTTCGGAAAATGCATTAGCAGTGGATGCTACTTGTTGATACAAAAGTTGGGCATTCCTTGTTTGGGTTCCTGTTCTCGTACCAATTAAATGATAATGCTTGGGGACCTGCGCACTAAGAAAGCAACAAACACCGTTAGGCTTATCGAGGGATTGTTTCCCCCGATTATCCTCCGGTGTGAGAGTAATCGAATTTAGGGTTTTGAAGAGTTTAGGGTTTGTAAGTCGTACCTTGGACGAGAGCTATGATGCCCTATTTATACACACGTAACCGATAAGGTTTCGTGCTCCTTACTCTTCGATATGTCCCGCGTATAGCGGGTATTTGATATACACTCCATAATTAGGAGATATCCTTATCAATTCTATAAATAATTATTGGGCTTGGGCCTCGTGGGTCCAAACCGTCTAAATGGTAGTCCATTTATTGTTAAGGCGGCCCACACGTGGTGGGCTTAAACATTAGTATTGTTTACTAATTGGGTTCGTGACCCGAGTGTGGACTATACGTCATCATGTCCCCCCAGTCTAGTGTGCGCAGGGTAAAACCTGCGGATGCTAGACTAAAGCCGTATCAAAGTTATTCCCAACGCGTACGCGGGAAGAATTCGAAACTAAACCGCCAAAACACACGTTGGATGTATCTAGTCCAAAAAAGTGCAATTTAGGTACCTTGGGAAATGGAGAGGCTATCCACGTGTCTTGTACTGTTTCACTTCCCAGCCACACGATTCTAGTTAGTGGAGTACACGTGTCAGTCATCTGTGGTGGATGAGAAACTATATAACCATCCTCCATTTTTACTTTGATTATCACAGTAAAAGCGAATTATCTCCATTTTTTAAAAAACGTCTAAATCTCCTCTGCAATCAGTTTCTATACGCTAGGTATTTAGCGCGTGCGCCCATTCTTAAACACAAAATGGTTCTTCAACTTCATGATTGCACTGCTGACATAACCGAGGATGAACTGACGCATTTCACCTTGGATTATTTTATCCCTTTGGACCTGCACCCAGAGGTGCCAGGTCCAAATGACACCATCGCGGACTTCCTCGTAGGGAAGGTAGGGTTATATACGCGCTTTTTTGAGTGGGCGAACCAGCGCGTACCCATATCCGTGCTTTTGAGTGATATACTCAATTATTACGAGCTCCACATCTCCCAGTTGCATCGTATTGGCGCTGGGAAAATTGCCAATTTTGAGGTTAACTGTCGCTTGTTAGCGATTCCCCCTACCCTCCACTTATTTTGTGCGTTCTATCGCACGTCGTGGTTAAATGGGTGGGTTACCTTCTCTAAGCGCATAGGCGAGTTACAATCTATGTGAAGAAGGTAGATAAGCTTAGGGATTGGAGGGAGAAATTCTTTTGGATTGACGCCGCCGTCTTTCCATCCAACTTTCTGTTTCATACCCGCGCCACTCTGCCCAAGGATGAGCGCCCCCCCCCCCAAACGTGGTATAACGCAGACCATGCGGCTATCATTAATGAGAACCGCATCCACATCAGACCATATCCGGAAGAGTTCCTGGTGCACATGGGCATCAGTCGCAACTACTTCGAGCCTGAGACAGAGGTTCCCACATTCTTGGATGCGGATGGTGCGGGTGGGTGCTCTTCCTGCCTTCTTTCTGTCGTTAGTAGCGTAAGCTTTTCTTCGTTTTACATATTTTATGTAACCTGTTTCTCTTTGTTTGTGCGCAGAGATGGATCTTTTTGGTGTTGTCAATCTGGAGATGCCGCGCTCCGTGACGGTGGGAGTTCGTCCCCTGAGGGAGGGTGAGACGCCCATATTGCAGGCGACGGAAGGGCGCGTCGTAGACTTGGTTGTTCCAGAGCCTGAGGGCTCCCCTGCTGTGGTGGTAGCCACACCGGTGCAGGAGGTGGCTCCTCCTGTGCAGCAGGGACCTGACACTGCGCAGCCTCCTCCCAACATAGCGCATATCAACTTGGAGGAGTCTGACGAAGAAATGGAGGAGGGCCTCCAGCTGACGCGCAAGAGGGCGTCTGGTGGCGATGGTGAAGGATCTTCCAAGAAGCCGCGGTCTGAGGCTGAGGAAGGTCCATCTTTTACTGAGGTGCAGAAGGAGTAAGTATTTTGTCTTATCTTTTGAGTCTGATAATTCCGTAGGTTATTCCTAACCTTGTCTTTTCGTTTCTGCAGTTTGGATGTTGAGAAGTCTGGAGGAGACGCATCCATGACTGAGAATGAGAAGGACGTGTCCTCATCTCCTCCCCGCATGTAAGTATTTTTTAGCAATCCCTTAGGATTTTGTGTATGCTTGACTGTTTTCATACGCTAATACTTCTTCTTAATCCTTTGTGCAGTGAACAGCATGTGGAGGACACTGGCGCACTAGATGGAAGTGCGTCACCCAAGGTGAGTCCCTTTCTGGATGGGGCGCATTCACCAAGGGATATTGGAGAGGAGTCAAGGTCGTTTGACTCTGTGATGGAGGAGCTGGCCTCCCTCACTGCGCGCCAGTCCGAGCTGGTAGCGCAAGCCAGGGCGAGCCATGCTGGTGAAAGTAGCCGCTCCTCCCAGTTTGAGGAAGAGATTACCAGCCTGAAGGCGCAGTTAGCAGCTGTGCAGGCTGAGTTAGCAAGCTCTAAAGCTGAGCAGCTGAGCTCCAAGGCTAAACTGGAGCGCGCAGAGGCGTCTGCGCAAAGACTGGCTGAGGGGAAGCTATCGGTGATGGCTGAGTTGGAGCAGGAGCGTGCTGCTGCAGACCATCAGAGGGTTAACTCTTTATGGGCGCTGAAGTACTTGCAACAGAATAGAAGCAAGCACTTCGCAAACATTGAGGAGTTCCGTAGCCGGGTGGAGCTTGCGCTGAAGATGCAAGAAGAGAAGCTCCGCAAGCTCAGCATCGAATATGATGAGGAGCTATACCCACATATGGTTCAGTCCGTGGCTGAGCGCAGGTAAATGCTTCTTTGCTTATCTTTATAACTTGTATATATTTAGACTTTCTTTCCTACTAACACTTGTATTATTTCGTAGGTGGTTGATTGGCCATGGGCTGCGCCTGGCTGCCATGTGTACGTTGGAGCATCCGGAGGTCACCACGGCCTTCGGAAAGGTGGTGGATTGCGCTGTTGCACACGGCCAGACCTTGGCCACAAACAAGCTTGCTAAGGCCAAGTTGCTGATTGTGCCACTCGCGGAGGTTCCTGGGTACAAGGCGAGTGCCCCTGCTGAGCTCCTTGCTGCCATGGAGGGGCTGAAGAAGCTCGAGATTCCCCACATCGCGCGTTTGGAACGTGATCAGGATCAGCCTATCAATGTGATAATGGCTGGGCTCACTCTCCCAAGGCATCTGCAGGATGATGCGGATCAGCAGCTGGACTTCTACTTGAAGCCTAACGTGGCGCAGTTGAAGGTACCTATTTTTGCTCAGCCGCATGATATTCTGAATCCCTTCCGTCTTGAGAAGGAGATATCATTGCAAAGGTCTCT